>QLON01001022.1:0-32320 GCA_003313675.1 Termitomyces heimii
TGAGCAACTGGGGCATTACTATGCTTGGGAGTGGTTCGGGTGGTGGCAGCAATGACATGTCCATTTTCCAGAGCAGCTAGTCTGCGTTCGAGGGCAGCAAGTGTCAGCTGCATCTGCTGCATTAGAGAAAACCAGTCGGTGGTCCAATGAGGCATCATGGCAGGGCCCGTCCCAGGGACAGAAGGTGTACCGGAGGCCAGGTCAAAAGAGCAAGCAGAGGGGACCGCTGTAGAAGTACGAGTCATGGGGGTAGAGGGAGACTGAGAGTTGGAGGACATAGTAGGGAGTAGAGTTGGATACTGTAGGCTAAAAGGGTGGACAGTGTAGAAGGCTGAACAACCTGTAAGGAGAATGCTTGACATCTGCGAAACTCCTTCCACAGAGTCAGTGAGCACCAGTGACAAGCGGGAGTCAAGTGAGCTTAGAGGCGAGCAAGAGTCAGGCAAGAGACCAGCAAGGCTAACCAAGTGGTCAGACATCACTAGACAGCTTACAGTAGGTTTGGTGTGTAGGCCAGGAGAACACTGCTATTGTTCAGCCTGGGGATATTCTATCCACAAGCTGCCTATATATACTACATCAGTGGCCATGCTATTACTAATACTGTTTACTAATCGGGCCCTGGTATGTAAAGGAGTATGACTAATAATAATTGATGCTGAGTAAGGTCCATGCATATGACTCATCAAGGCTGACTACTACAAGATGGAAGGGGAAAGGGTGGGCCAAGTGGCCGGTCAGATTTGCTAGAAATAGGCATATCATCGGACTAAGCTCGGAGTAGAGTTGGACATGGTCCAAAGACCTGTCCCCTGACACCACCAATAATTGCATGAAACTAGTTCCAGTATCTTCCACCTGCCTGAGTAACTTGCAATGCAAGAATCATGGTGCTGCTTTACAATGCACCTTCAGAGCTCAAGACAGTTCTGGCTTTGCTACAGGAGCAGTCTTGTTTTAACAATTTCAAGAGGATGGTAAGTGGCATCCTATAGCCTTCTACTCCAAGAGCTTGAATGTGGTGGAGCAGAACTATGAGATCCATGATAAAGAGATGCTAGCTATTATCCAGTCATTGGAAGAGTAGCAGCATTTTCTTGAGGATGCATGGCACAAGTTTGAAGTTTGGACAAACTACAAGAACCTTGAGTACTTCAGAACTGCAAAGAAACTCAACTGCTGCCAAGCTTGATGGTCCTTGTATTTGGCCAACTTTGACTTTTCTCTGCATTACAAATCTAGATGGAGCATAAGCAAGCCTGATGCACTATTTAAATGTGCTGATTATGATATAAGAGCAGGTGACAATAAAAATATCACTCTCTTGAAGCCTGAGTTCTTTGCTATCCATGCTCTTAAAGGAGTGGCAATTCAAGGGGATGAGGTAAATATTCTTTGAAATATATGCTGGGAAAACTGAGATGGTAGGCAAGAAGACATAATAGCTAGAGTGGCAAGAGCACTGCATGCCCACCCACAAGATAAGACAGAGTCCATGCACACTAATGAGTGGGCATTGCAGGATGGACTTTTTACTTTCCATGGCTGCATTTATGTTTCTAACATGCTGCTTCTACACAGAAGAGGGAGTTGTCATCAGGGGGATAAGAGGACTGGCTGAGAAGTGATGGCAGTCTTAAGGGCCTCAAAGGCAGTTTGTTGAGTGGCTTCCCACCTCCATGTTATATCCTTGCTAGTGAGATCAAAGAGGGGACAAGCATGGTGTGAAAAGTCCTGGATGAATCTTTGGTAGAAGTTAGTGAAGCCTAAGAAGGCTTGCACCTCCTTTTTATTTTTTGGCTGGAGCCACTCTGCTACACCTGCCACCTTCACCAGATCCATCTCAGCAATTTCATGAGAGATGATCAGCTTAAGATATTCAACTTTGGTCTGCTCAAATTCACACTTCTCTAGCTTAAGATAGAGTTGGTGTTGGTGAAGGCACTTTATAACAATGCATGTAATATGTCAGTGCTCCTCTAGTGTCATCTAAGTACATGAAAATTACACCCTTGGCAATTAAGTCACAAAAGATATCATTTATCAGTGTCTAAAAGGTAGTGAGGCTATTAGTGAGGCCAAAAAACAACCACCAGATAATGGACCAACTACAGTATTCACTACAACTAACATTGCAATGAATGTGGAGATGGAATTGCAACCAGTGAGCTCCATGAGTCCCATACAAGTGTCTGGGGTGGCCAAAATTGAGGAGGGGCAAGTCAGCCTCTAATTTACATATTTTTTGGCAGTAAATGTGATGAGTGCAAGTGCACTCCCTTGACAATTGAACTGTATCATTACAGTTCATGACTGCAACATTTCCTACCTGCACTGTGTCCTGTGGGCATAATATTTTTATATCAACACTCTGAGTTATCATGACCCTTCAGACTTCCAATTCAGCACACAAGACACCATGCACAAGAAAAAAAAAACAATGGGACATCTCCCCTTGTTTTTTTTTCTCATGTGCATAATGTTGTTACAGCCACAGGCCTCTGCAGCCATGTATAGTGTATATCATCCCTTAGTTGTGTGTATATATTTGTATTGTCAGGTTTTTGGTTTGGGTAGTGTCTGCAAGAAATATGAGGCTTAGGTAGGGCTGCTACCAACAGCACTTCCCTCGTGAAAACAATGCCATTCAAGCATTTACCCAGCCCGGGCAGGGAGCTAGACTAAGATTACCTGTCATCCTTGGACGCAGTAGAATTCATCTGAGTTTCTATGCTCTTCTGTGGGGGATCTTTTCTTGTTTCTAGGGAGGGCAGTATGTCGTTAGGGGCTAAGAGTTTCTATCGACGATTATATTTGTTATCTGCGTAACTAGAGGACTTTCCTCTCAATCCTCTGTTTTCTCCTCTAGTCTGTCCGCAACGCCCCCGTTGGTCTCCGAAGGATCTGTTGGGTTCGGCGAACTTTGCAGTTTCTTCTATGTTTTGATTCTCGTTTGCTAGTCAGCCGTTGAGCATCGATTATGCGCACTTGAAAGGATCATGGTCAGCTCCTTTGCACTTGAAACAGTGCATTCTCCTTTCTTCCGCTACCAGCGAGGCGCAACCATAGTCCATGTCTGCGAAAGTTACTTCTCGAAGGCTTTGGAGTAGGATAAAATAGCTCGTCCAGGTAATTTATGGGTTGTAGCGGAAGTATAGGTTCCACAGGGATTTACGTTTTACTTGTTCCCTGGGGGTTCACTAATATCTCGGGTTTGGAGTAATATATTTCGATTGCGGATGTATTCTCGATCGCTGGTTCCAGGTTGTGTTGGGATGTGGTAGCCGCCCACTTGTTATGCATACCTACGAATAATAATTCCCTTCATACATCATTAAATGCTAACCAACAAAACAACAACACATTAAAAAATATAAATAGTCCAGCAGCTATTTCAGATTCCACAGATACAAATAGAAATGAGCTCCTTACTCCTACTTCTACTATTACTCCAACTCACCTCAACATAGGGAAAAAAAAAACCCGAAAAATGACTCGTGTATATCACAGTGCACATGTATGTATGTATGTATGTAATCAATCAATGTATGGGATGGGATTGAGGGAGAATGAAAAGTAACGTACTACAAAAAAAAAGGAAGAAAAAGTAAAACAATGCGATTACTTCGATTGGATGCCAGTGAATAAATAGTCAGTCAGTCTGAGCGCCGTGCGTCATGGGTAATGGTGCATGTCGTGATGCGACGGGCGTGGGAGGGTGCGTGATGCGACGGGCCGCAGGTGCAACACTGGCACCGGCGCAAACGCCGTCCAATCTTAATCTTGTCCGGCGTCAAATGTGCAAGTAACATACATCGCAACCGCAAAACCCCCCAATCACCTCCTCGCAACACGTTTCCTCTCCCGCCCATCCTCCTCGACATCCATCGCATCCTGCCCCGACTGATTCGCGCTCCCATTCCCATTCCCATTCCCATTCACACCCACATGCACATTCGGACCGACGTTCTGATTCTGCTGGTGTTGATGCTGGTGCTGGTGTTGGTGTTGGTGTTGGTGCCGGGAACTCCTCGTGCGTCGCCTCCCAGAGCCAGACCCAGTACCGCCCGCACCAACGGGGCCGATGGCGCCCTGGCCCGTCTGCGGGTGCAGTGCGGTGGAGCCGTCGATAGCAGGCGCCGCAGCATCAAGCATCATCATCATCGCGTGCCGCCGTTTGGCGCCTGCGGCGATAGGGATAGGGATGTCTGCGGCGAGGGGGAACGAGGCGCCCGGGTCTGCGGACCCGGGCATGAGGTCGCCCTTGCCTAGGGGAAGGGGCAAAGGCGCACGCAGGCGGAGGGGGCGTTGGATGGGCCGGAGGGTGGACGATGGCGGTGGTGAGGGCGACGAGGGCTCGGATATTTGTGGCTGGGATGAGCGTGGGGAGTTGGGTGTTGGGAGGGACAGAGGCTGAGGAAGAAAAAAGAGTCAGAAACGCAGCGAATGAGTGATCAAAGTGATGTACCTGCGTCTTTGAGTTTGAGCGCGCGGTAACGGTCTTGGTTGGCTTAGTGTCGGCCTTTGGAGGCGCAGCGGCGGTCCGCGACTTGCCGGCGTCCCTCTCTTCCTCCTCGTCCTCCTCCTCCTCGCGCGCCTTGATAGCCTCTAACCGTGCCTCAGTCCAGTCCATCACCCGTCCGATTGTCAGGCCACCATCGCCGCCGCTCTGGTCTGGGCTATGAGACGACGCAGACACGCCCTGCTGGATCATAGACAGCAGATCCTGGCATGCAGCGACGTATCCGGCGGTATATGCTCGTTTGGAGGTCTTCCGGGATGACTTGTAGAGAGTGGTGATACTCAGTGCGGCCGCTGGAAAAATGTGAGTTGTGCAGTGGAAAAGGAAGGAGAGAGAGGGACCTCGGAAGTTGTTTGTGAGCTCCTCTGTGTTTTGAGGAGCGGTGGGGAGGGAGTTGACGAGAGTGTGGAGGTTGAGAGATTCCATGGACGTGGTCGTAGAGAAAGAAGTCGAACGTGCCGAATCTGTCACTTGTCACGCCGGATCGCATTGTGCGGATACCGGCGATGCGAGCTTGAAGAGTTAAGAAACAGGTGACGGACCCCATGACAATGCTCACGCTCATAAAAACTTGAAGGACAGGACTTGCAGACACTTGAATGATGCGCTTGTTCATTCTTCTGTTTGCAGGACCTGTCCTGGCGCGAGCACCGGCAGGACCATGGGATGCATTCAACTATGCTCCACACACCAAAACCGTCTACCCAGCCTCCATCCATTCCTCCCACGGCACCGTGACTGACGCCCCGCTCCTCGCCAACAATTCGGGCCCGGCCACGCTCGCCGGCAGCGGCTCCTGGCTCGCCCTGGACTTTGGCGTCGAGGTACTCTCGCTCCGCCCATCCGCACTCACCTGACTCTGCTCCAGGTCGGTGGCCTCGTCTCCCTTACTGTACTCAACCCCTCCACCGCGTCCCTCTCCCTCTCCTTCACAGAGTCCCCCTCCTTCATCCGTCCCGCTGCCTCTGACGACTCTTCCTTCCCCGACGCAAGCACCACATACGACGGCGTCCTCCGCGTCCCCGGCCCGCTCATCCCGGGCCACTGGACACAGCCCTCCTCGTCCCTCCGCGGCGGCTTCCGCTTTCTTACCATCGCACTCTCGTCCTCAGACGACGCCCAAGTCACGCTCGCAAACGTGTCATGTGCAATCTCCTTCATGCCGCACGTGCCTGATCTGCGCGCGTACTCGGGCTACTTCTACGCCCCCGACCCAAGCTCCTCGGACCCCGATTTCCTCACAAAGGGTGCGCCTCTGCGTCTTGCCTTTCTCGGGCTCTGACCGCTGTGCAGTCTGGTATGCCGGCGCGTATACTGTCCAGACCAACACCGTCCCGCTTGACACGGGCCGAGAGGTACCGTTTGCCTCGCGCGGGAGTACGCACCCATTTCTCTCACGAATCAAAATACTCACCACCTCACAGCCTGGGCGAACAACGCGACCCTCGGCATCGCCGGCCCCATCATCGTCGACGGCGCCAAACGCGATCGGTACCTCTCTCTTTCCCCCAACCTTCCCTTCTGACGTACTTGCACCCACAGTGCAGTCTGGCCAGGTCTTGCCCCCCTCTTTCCCGCTCCTTGATGCTGACCCTTTATCAGGTGACATGGGTATCGCAGTCCCGACACAGTTCGTGTCGACAAACGACCTCCTCCCTACACGCAACGCCCTCTCCACCATGTTCGCAGCGATCAACCCCGTGACCGGCGCCCTGCCCGAGTCGGGGCCCCCGCTCAGCCAGATGGGGTCCGACACATACCACATGTGGACCCTCATCGGCACCTGTGCGTTCCCCCCCTTCCACAACTGCTTCCCGCCTGACCCGCGACCCGCACAGACAACTACTTTCTCTTCTCGGGCGACACGCCCTGGCTCGAGAGCGTCTGGACAAACTACACGCGCGCCCTCGCCTTCCTCGAAAACAAAGTCGACCCGTCCACGGGGCTCATCGACATCACCGGCCTTCGCGACTGGGCGCGTCTCGGCGGCGGTGGGTTCAACGCCGAAGGCAACGCCATATACTACAAAGTGCGTCTGTGCCCCTTTCCCCTCGCGCCTTTCCTCACCGCACCAAACACAGGTACTAACAACCGCCTCGGCGCTCGCGACGTACCTCTCCCTCCCGACGCCCGCCGCACACTGGGCCTCCGCGGCCTCGACGCTCAAACGCGCGTTCAACACCGCGTTCTGGGCGGACGACGTCGGCATGTACACGGACAACCAAACCACCACGCTATGCCCGCAGGACGCCAACGCCTTTGCGGTCCTGTTCAACCTCACCGCGCCCCCTGCGCGCGCGGCGCGCGTCAGCGAAGGTCTCAGCACGAACTGGAACGAGCTCGGCGCGGTTGCGCCCGAGTTGCCGGGGACAATTAGTCCGTTTATCAGTGGGTTCGAGGTACGTCGCAGGCTTTCCTTCACGCGTAATGTCGCGTCGTAACGCGCGGGCTATCGCTGCTACCAGCTCCAAGCGCACTTCGAGGCGGGTAACGACACGCGCGCGCTCGACCTCCTCCGGCGCACGTGGGGGTACATGCTTAACACGCCCCTCTCGGTCCAAAGCACCCTCCTCGAGGGGTTCACCGCGAACGGATCCCTAAGGCACGTATCCCTTCCTTTCATCCCCCCTCGCTTTTCCCTTGCCTGTCCCTGTCCCTTCTTACCAAGCACATACACACAGCTACCGCTCAACAGACGGATACAACCACGACCCCGCGTACACCTCGCACGCACACGGGTGGTCTTCAGGCCCCACGTCCGCACTCACATTCTACGTCCTCGGGCTGCGCATCGTCGCGCCACAGGGGCGCACCTGGGTCCTTGCGCCGCACGTTGTCGCGAGCGCGGTGCCAAGCGCCGAGGGCGGGTTCGAGACGCCCTTGGGGTGGTTCGGCGCCAAGTGGGTGGTGCACCCCGATGGCGAGATGGAGGTGCAGCTTGTGACGCCTGATGGGACTACGGGTGTGTTTCGCGTACCGAGTGGGGTGGGTGGTGTACTTGAGGTTGGAGGAGTTGCGATGGGCGTTGTTGGGTCTGGGGAGGAGGTGAGGGTGCAGGGCGGCGCCGTGGGGATTGTTGTTAGGCCCGCGTAGGGGGGTCGTGTATAGCGAGTTATGTATGTTGTGGCATGAGAAGAACTTTTTTTTTTGTCAGGTGCATGCAATGAAACCACAAAAGAGCGATTGTGATTGTAATTCACGAAATTGCAGCAATGTCGTATACTCCCATCAATGATCCAATTGTTGATTGTTGATTATTACATGGTGCCGCACACGAGTAAGGACCCGGGAAGCTCCCCAGCGAATTTGAGGGGAAATCAATTAGAGGCCGTGCTGTGGGACCTTGCGCTAGGGCGTAGGACTTAACACTTATACGAGTTCAGCTGAGTGTTTGCAGGAAGAAAATTATATCTCTCGAGTCAGAGAGGGTTCTGGAGTCTGCTCGTCCGCCCGAAAGCTAAGTGCTAACTGCTAACTATGGGAGACTAATGTAGGCTTTTAAGAGTTGTTGCGTATGTAGAGTGAAGAGTGAATGAAATGAATAAGCATGGGACGGTGGGTGGGGATTTTAGATGCGTGTCATGTCGTGTCGTGTCGTATCGTTGCGCGATCTACAGGTCGAGCGCTGGGGAGCACAATATGAGACGATGCGTATTTACTTCTTCTTAAGTTGATGATTGAAACTGAAACGTACCTGCGAGTGCAGTGTGCGACGAGGTCATCGCCACCGCGCTCGCAGCAATACAAGGAATTAGAACAATGGAGGATGTCGATGAATCTTTAAAAGAGACGAAGAGATAAATAAATGAGCAGTGTGACAAGGCGTGGAGAGTGTAGCGATCTTCCACTTATTTCGGACTTGATTTGTTTATCTTATCGCTGCTCAGCCCCTGCCCGCATGCTGTTAGAATCCCTATATGCAGCAGCGGTACAGGTGCGACTAACACCTAGATCGATACGTTGTAAGTGTTAATCTAGGCATGTATGTCAGTTGTGGGTAAGTATATAGTCTTATCGTAATGCACCCTCAGAACGTATAAACGGAACTGAGGGTGCTGTCTGTGTGTACTGGTATATATTGACGTCGGTGGACAAAGCATGTTGTGGATATGTCATGGACCCACACTTAAGTAATCTTTTTGTTTGTTATATGCCGGCTATTGTCCACATCACACCTCAGTGCTATTAACTCACTGAGGTGTAAGTCATTGTTTCGCTCTCGTTACGTTACACTCACCCATATATTGTAGTACTCATTGTTTTAGGTACATTGCTATGAATACTACACTTAGTGCTATTAACTCACTGAGGTTACTCATTGTTTTAGTTTTAGTCCCGAGATTCTCCGTGTCACTCTGTTCCCGAGACCGGTCCTGCACAACAGGTTATGGGCCCCGAAGATACCTACGACATTTCGTCCTCAAGACTCACAGTCCCGAAGCTGTCTGCTGACGGATCAAACTGGACGACATATCAGGAACACGTTATCAATGCGTTGACTTCAAAGAAGCTCCGTCGTCATGTCATTGGTACTGCGCATAAACCAGTCACAATTGTCGAACATGATGGTTCCTTCTACCGTGACGACAAATCCTTAGCACCACTATCGGATAAGGAAATTGAGGAACATGAGGACGCACTGGAGGACTGGCTATAGAAGGAAGCCCAAGTCCGAGAAATTGTCTATAGCACCATTGATCAGTCAATGTTTCACCAAATCAAAGGTGAACTTACAGCTGCTGATGTCTGGAAAAAGCTTGCTTTGATCCATGGCAATAAAGGTGCAATGTTCGAGACTGACCTGCTTGCCCGCTTGCAGAATGCTCGGTTCATTGAAAATGGTGAGATTGACATGTGTACACACCTTGCCAACCTTGTTGTTCTCAAGGAATGCCTTGCTGAAATCAACTGTCCCCTGTCCGATGCTTCCTTTGCAAGTTACATCCGCACTTCACTGTCACTTGCACCCACCTACAAACCACTCCTTATGATGTTATCCGCCAATGCTCGTGCTGTTCATAAACCTATATCCAGTCAGGATTTGATCTGGCACCTTACTGAGGAGGCCAATAATGCTGCTATCGAGAGCAGCATTAATCAGCAACATGAAGCAATGGTTGCAGCTCATGCCAAGGCCAAAAGCAAATCAAAGGATGGTAAAGGCAAGTCTAAGCCTAAAGGGAAGGGAAAAGACAAACAATGATAATGTCACACTCGCTGTCACATCCAGACATAATCACGAAGCCTATGCTGTCTCTCCTTCTACTGGCATCATCATTGATTGTGGTGCTAGCAGCCACTTTTTGCCGTCTCGCAAAAATTTTTTAGATTATCAGGAGATCAACCCTGAACCTGTCCGAGCTGCTGATGGACACATTTTCAGTGCCCTTGGAAGAGGAGACCTTCGTATCTGTCTGCCAATGAAGAAAGGGGAAAAATCAATCCCTATTTTGCTCAAAAAGGTCTACTACACATCTCAGATGGTCTTCACCCTCGTTTCTGTGTCATGTCTTGACCGCGCTGGGTGTTCTCTCCTCATCGAGGATAGAATGTGTGTGATATGCAGTCCTAAACTGCAATGTCAAGTGATAGGTCGTGTTCCTGCAATCCGTGGGTTATATCGTGCTGATACTTCACCTACCTCTGTGTCTCTGGAACTCACCATGAATGCCGCCTCAAAGGCTATTACCATTGATGAACTTCACTGTCAAATGGGGCACATTAATCACAGAGACTTGCAGGAAGCCATATGTAAAGGAGCAATCACTGGCATCAAACTTGACATGACATCAGAACCCAAGCAATGTGAGGCCTGCATAAAGGAAAAAGCTCACCGCCTGCCATTTCCAAAAGAAAGCGAGACTGAGTATACTCACTACGGCCAAAAGATTGTTGCCAATCTCTGGGGTCCAGCTCAAGTCCAGTCATTAGGTGGTCACCTCTATTCCTACACCAACATTGACCTCTACACACATGAAGAACAGATCACATTCCTTCGAAAGAAGTCTGATACATTTCAGGCTTATTGTAATTATGAGGCATGGGTTAAAACTCACTGTAATGCATTGATTAAGACATATAGGAGTGACAGAGGTGGTGAGTTCACCAGTGGTCAGATGAAGGCACACCAGGATGCTGCTGGAACTGTTCAAGACCTGACTGTCCATGACTCACCACAGTCAAATGGTGTGGCCGAGCGTGCTAATTGCATCCATCTGGAAGGTGTACATGCTATGATGATTGCAGCAGGACTACCCAAGAATCTTTGGGCTGAAGCTAAGTGTCATATGGTATGGTTGTGAAATTGTGCACCATCCCAAGCACTGCCTGATGGCAAAACTCCCTATGAAATGGCTACAGGCAAGAAGCCTGACATCTCCCGTGTCCACAAATGGGGTTGTCTCATCTATGTCAAATGACATACAGCTGGAAAACTCAAACCAAAAGTCAACGAAGGGAGATTTGTTGGATTAGATGAGGAATTTAAAGGCTACCAAATTTACTGGCCTGGTAAACGGTCTGTAACAGTTGAAAGGGACATTTATTTCAGTATCAACGCTGCCCTCAAACCAGACAGTGTCCAGATTGAGGAGGAGTGGCAAGACTCACAGTCAAAGTCCAATCCGGACACTCCCCAAGCCAAACCTCTATCTAAAATCACTCCAGATGCCTCTACAATCATCACAAAGGTCCAATCTATCTCTACAACTGATCAAAACCCTGATCAAAACCAAGTCTTGGTCAAAAAGGACGAAAATCAAGTTGAAAACATGCCAAAGTCACCCCAGCAAGTCTCAGATAAACCAAAGACCAAAAACTCACCTTCCAGCAATGCCCCACATCTCAAAGCTCACCAAAACTCGCTATCAGAACTCCCACAGTATGACTCCAATCAATATGGACATGGCATGTGACAAAGCAAGACAAAAGAGGCAAATTTCATTGAATCCACATTTATTGCTGATGCTACTGAACTTCTTGAGCCGAGTGATGTCATGATTGAAGGGATCAAAACTGAATGGGTCACCGAAGCTATACAACATGCATTGTCAGTAAGCAAGGACATCCCAACACTCAAAGATGCATTGACTGGCAACGAGAAAGACAAGTGGAAATTAGCAATTGATGCCGAACTTGCACAGATCGAGAAGTTAGGCACATGGGAAATTGTTGAAACTCCCAAGGATGCCAATATCATTCCTTGTCGGTATGTTCTACATCACAAACATGGTGCCAATGGACAGATAGTCCGATTCAAAGCACGGCTTGTAGCTAAAGGCTTTAAACAGCAATTCGGAGTTGATTATACAGAGACTTTTGCTCCGACAGTACATGCCACCACACTTCGCATACTTTTATCTATTGCAGCCTCACGTGGAGCAGCAATTGAACAAGCTGATGTTAAAAATGCCTACCTGAACTCTTCCCTGAAGGAGGATGAAGTTATTTATATGCAATTTCCTCCTCATTATTGTCAATTCCGTGATTTACCTCCAGAGTTTCGAAACCTACCTGATTCAAGGCTTGCATGTCGACTCAGACATCCCCTCTATGGCACCAAACAGGGTGCATACCACTGGTATGAGGAAGTTGTCCAAACATTTACAGATCTTGGTTACACAATCTGTCAAGCCGATGTAGCCGTATTCTACAAGATCGACGGTAACAACTACACTATTGTTGCAGTTGCCACTGATGATTTTACCATTATCGGAAATTCCACTGACTCTACATCCCTCATTAAGAAACAGCTTGGCAAACGTTTTGAAATCATGGACCTTGGTCCAATCAATTGGCTCCTTGGTGTTAGTCTCACACAGGACTTAGATGCTCGCACAATTTCTCTTGGTCAACAAGCTTATATTGACCAAATCATCAAACGGTTCAATCTTGAGGATGCTCGCACTGCTACCACGCCCATGGAGCATTCAGCCAACTTCACCCCTGATTCCCCATCCATTTCACCAATTCTTCTTTCCATGGCTGAGAAGACCAAGTATCATGAAATGATAGGATCCTTGATGTATGCTGCAGTTATGACATGCCCTGACATTGCGTATGCAGTATCTACTCTTTCTCAATATCTCAACATGCCCAGAACCACTCACATGCTAGCCGTCACATGCATCTTCAGATATCTTCATGGCACTTCAAGCAAGAAACTTATTCTTGGCAGTACAGATCCTAAAGTGTCCGGTTACTCTGATGCTGACTGGGCTTCTAATATCCATCATCATTCTATTTCTGGATTTGCCTTCTTTGTTGGCTTTGGTGCCATATCTTGGAGCTCGAAAAAACAACCCATCATTACTCTCTCCAGCACTGAGTCCGAGTACGTTGCACTTACACATGCTGCTAAAGATATAATCTGGATACAGAAACTTTTGAACGATCTTTCATTCTTTTATTCATTCTCTCTACCTACTGATTTGTACTGCAATAATGAAGGCGCAATCCAACTCTCAAAGGACGCTACATTCCATGTGCATACAAAACATATCAACATTCGTTTTCATTTCATTTGACAAACTCTTTCTTCAGGCCACATCCAGCTCCATCATATTCCAACTTTTGATATGATTGCCGACACTTTCACCAAATCTCTTGCATGGGTCAAGTTTGAAAGGTTCTATAAACTTCTTGGTGTTCTTTAGACGTTTAGATATTCATATTGAGGGGGAGTGTTGTGGATATGTCATGGACCCACACTTAAGTAATCTTTTTGTTTGTTATATGCTGGCTATTGTCCACATCACACCTCAGTGCTATTAACTCACTGAGGTGTAAGTCATTGTTTTGCTCTCGTTACGTTACACTCACCCATATATTGTAGTACTCATTGTTTTAGGTACATTGCTATGAATACTACACTTAGTGCTATTAACTCACTGAGGTTACTTATTGTTTTAGTTTTAGTCCCGAAATTCTCCATGTCACTCTGTTCCCAAGACCAGTCCTGCACAACAAAGCAGTCATAAGGTGGCCCCGTGTTGGAACCTAAACCCGTGGGACCTAATGAACACAAATACTTGTAAGTATCTAATCCTCAGTCTGTGTAATAACAACTGATATTCTGTACCTAATGAACACAGATACTCGTAAGTATCTAATCTAAGGTACAGTTAGTTGTTTTGTTATGCATCTCTAGGTAATTTGAGCTCACCCTCAGTCTGTGTAATAATGACTGAGGGTGCCATTCTGTGTCCATGTGAATATATACTTATCCGACTGCTTTGTCCATATGAGCGTGATAAGTGTGATATGGTCAAAGGTGATTATTCTTTGATCATCGCTTACAGTGTCATGGCTGTGGATCCCAACACTCCTCCTCACCGTAAGCTTTACCCGTGCTCCTCCTTGCACAGAATCCCATGTCATTGAAGCCCCATTATCATCCATAATCTGGCAAATTGGGGGGCTGGCAATGCCTTGGTAAAGATGTTGGTGACATTGCCTTTAGTGTTGATGTAACAAAGGGTGATTTCCCCAGATGCAATGCATTCTCAAAGGAAGTGATACACTATATCAACATGCTTAACACATGCATGTAGTAATGGGTCTTCGGACAGGTTGATTGCTGAGTTGTTATCGCATAATATTGTAGTTGCGTTGTTGTTATTATACCCCAATGCTGCCATCAGCATGCATAACCATATGCCTTCTTGTGCTGCCTCGAATGCTGCCATGTACTCCACTTCACAGGACAATGCCGCAACTGTCTTCTGTTTTCTTGTGGACCAGGATATCAACCCAGATCCCAGCAACCAGGCATAGCCACCAATGCTCTGGCGCATATCCAGACAGTTTGCCCCATCTGAGTCTGTGAATCCTATCAGGTTGATGCTTACTTCCCCTCCAAGACAGAGACATAAATTATGCATCCCTTTCAGATATTGGAGGACTCGAATCGCAGCGTTCCAATGAACATATGAGTAAGTTTCAAAGAACTGAGTCAACTGTTGTACTGCATATTGGATGTCAGGTTGGGTCAAGATTGCTAGCCATAGTAAGCCTCCCACAAGTTGTTGGTATGGAATTTGGGCAATCTTTCCAAGATCTTCTTGAGACAACAGTGATCTGTCAACTCATTGTAATTTAAGGCCCAGATCCATGGGTACAGTGAGTGCAGAGGCATCAGACTGGCCAAATTGTATAACCATTTTATCAATCAATGGTGTTTGCAAGAGGTACACTTGTTTCCTGGGACAATCCCATTCCACCCCTACCCCTACTATATATCTGGGTATTCCCAGGTCTGAAATCATCCAGTGTTGCTTCAGTTGATTCTCAAAAGTTTTGTTCATGTGTTTTGAGCTGGCAATTGACAAGAAATCATCCATATGTATGCTGACAATCACCATACCTTCATCAGTCCTCCTGTAGTATACACACACTTCACACTTCAATCTGACAAATCCCAACTTCCTCATCACATCATCCAGCATCCTATTCCATATCCTGCCTGCTTGCTTCATCCCGTAAATGGCCTTCCTCAGCTTACACACCCAATCTTCCTTGCCTCTCTCCTCAAATCCTCTTGGCTGTTCCATGTATATTTGTTCCTCCTCTGGTAAGATACCATTTAAGAATGTGGTTTTTATGTCAACTTGAGTTGCATCCCAGTCTAACTGTGCTGCCAGATGGAGTAATATTCTCCATGATTCTGTGCATGCTGTCAATGAGGTTGTCTTCTCATAGTCCCTGCCTTGAACCATTGAAAAGCCTTGTAGTACATGGCACATCTTCAGTTGTACAATCTTGCCATGTTCATCATGCTTAATAGAGAAAACAGGCTGGCCCTTAAAGATTTTCTTTCCAGCTGGTACCTTCTCACATGGGACAAGTTCTCAGACTCCCATCTTCTCCAGTGAGTTCAGTTCCTCCTGGTACAAGCTTTCCCATCTTGGCCAGTCTGCTAACTTCTGCGCATTGTTGAGGGATCTTGGAGCATCTGAGTCTACTCCTGGATCTTGATCTTGTAGGTCCCCAATTGCATTGAGTACTGCCATGATGTCATTAGCATCCTTGAGACCCACATTGATGTTATCCACCCCTGGTGTCTTCTGTCTGAGTTCCTTGATTGCCCTCTGCCTATCTGCATGTGTCTCCCTGACCTGTTCTCCAGCTTCCTTTGACTCTTTCACTGCTCTCTCTAGATGAGTCTTGGGTCTAATGTCCTGGGCTGCTCTTTCAGAGGGTATATGTGTTCTATTGAATCTTCATAGTTGCTGAGGTTTGGATGCTATATTTTGAGGAGTTTGAGGGGGTGTTGGATTGTGTTCTTGAGGTATGTCATTGCTTTCATTCTCATTTTGTGGATACTGAGGTTCATCAGCATCCACTGGGCCTGGAATGCATATTGGCTCATTGTCATTGGCTGGGGTCAGTACTGGCTGTGGTTTGGATTGTTTCTCTATTGAGTTGATGGTAGGGAAGTTTTCATGGCTCTGGTGGAAGGTGACCAATGCTGGGGTAGTATTTCCTTCATGGCTTTCTATAAATTCAATGTGATATGAGCTGTATACCTTGCCTGTTGACCTGTCATAACATTGATATGCTTTGGAGTTTAAGCCATATCCAATAAGTACACATTTGATTGACTGGACATAGATCTTTGAGTTATGTTTGTGGAGGATTAACACAAACACTCTGCACCCAATCTCCCTAATGTAGGTGTATTCTGGCTTCTTCTGATACCATAATTCATCTGGTGTTACATTCTTAGTGGCAGAGGTCTTTGTTTTTTCATGTAAGTGTGTAGCTGTTAGGTAGAATTCATCCCAAAGAGAGATTGGACAATTTGCTGCAATCCACATAGTCCTTGCTTTGCCCATTAGTGTATGATGCATTTGTTTGACTTGGCCAATGTAAGCAGAAGTGTAAGGTGCACCAACTTCAAGTATAATACCTCTTGTCCTATACCACTGTTTATATCATTTGCCATTGAGCTCACTATCTCAACCAGTCCTCAACACTCTGAGTTTTTCACCTGTTTCAGTCTCACATGTGAGTATCCAGGCTTGCAGCTCTCCAAAAGCATCATTCTTAGCTTTTAAGGGGATAGACCAGGGTTTATTGGTGAAGTCATTAACTATGTTCATCATGTAACAATTCCTGGTGTGTGAGGCTATTGCATTCTTTCTGGTCAAATCCACCCACACCTTTCCAAGCCTCCTTGTTGCCCTATGTCCATCACCCTCTTCCCTCTCCTTTGGTATGGGTGTTTTTGCCTGTTTGCCAAGGATACAGTGGTCACATTTTGGTGGCTTTGAGGGAAAGGTTTGGGGTATACCTTTGATCATGCCAGCTTGTGCCAGGTTTGGATGTTAGGTGAGGAATGTATGGCAAGTGCTTGCTCAGAGTGAAGGTCAACTGCATAGAGGTTTTTATTTGGGAGTAAAGTTCTAGTAGCAATGAGTTCTCATATTTGTGACTTTATTAATTTTGCACTGGAGTTGTCAAAGATTGTCTCTATAGCTGCATGTTTTGCGAGTCTGCTTATAGATAACAGTCACACCATGGATTCTGGAACAAGAAGTGCATTGTCTAGCTTGAGCATTTGTTCATCCTGGATTTGAAGGATAATCTTTCCAATTTCTGTGGCTGCAATGAATGATCCTCCTACACCACAGATTGGTCATTTTGTAATTGGGGTTAAGGATGCAAAGTTGGTGGGATCTGGTGTGATGTAAATGGTTGCACCTGAGTCAAGGTAAAATGGTGAGGTGTCAAGAGGTAATGTAGCTAAGACTGTGTCATTGACCTGGTTGTCATTGATACTCCAGTCAATTCCAGCCCTCATCTCCTCCTCAAGGACAATCAGGGCATCAAATTCCAGCCCCTCAGCATCAGCAATTGACACATCTGGAAGTATATTGAATGCAAGGCCTGCACATTCTGCCTTCATTGGAGATGGAACTTTGTTCTCTCGAGCCACCATGTAAGCTGCAATCAGATCTGGATCTCCCTCCACAGTGAATGCTGACTCTCCAGAGGGTGTGATGGTGACTTTTGAGTTTGTCTTCTTCCGATCCCTATCCTTTGCCTTAAAGTGGGCAAGGCAAGCAGTTCAAGATTCCTCAACAGTCTTCCCAGCCATGCCACCACCCTCAAGGATACACCAAGGTTGTGTATGTCCAGTAAAATTTATCTGGCCCCTTGCTTTACACCCCTTGCAGGTCAATCTCATGTATTTTGATCCCTTTGTCACTGGTGTAGTAGCCAATACCACTTCCCCAGAACCTAATTTGTCTGCATCAAGAAGTGTCTGCTCACCCTCAAGGAAGTATTGAATCTCAGGGGGTCCATATTTGGTTGTGTCCCCCATATTTGCAAGGTCCCAGGAAATTATGGATTGAATGTGGGCATAGGAATGATCAGACAGCATGGATAGTATCGTGATCAATTGAAGCAACTCCTTCATGACTGCACCTGCATCAAAGGTGTGATCGATCTTCTCCATGATACTGTCCACCATCTTTGTGAGGGATTCCAAAGATGAGCATTTCATTGTCAGGGCTTCTTGCAGAAGGTGGACCTGTTGAATTGGCACCACACTGCCATGTCTTTCCTTAAGATATGCCCATAGAGAAACTGGATTTCACTCATCAGCACATAGCTTCTGTTCCAATGGGGATAACACATGTTTAATGAAGGAGCAAGCAAGACAATTGTTACTGATCCAGGCACGGTTGGCTCTAGGCTTGTACATGGGGTTCGGAGCATGGGATGCATTGAAAATGTATTCCCAGAGTTGCACCATGGAGAGCTCAAGGTCCATGCTATAAGACCATTCCAGCCACTTTCCATTGTCTTGGTCTAAAATGTGCCCTGTCCAGTTCGTCGTCACTTTGCCCACTGGTAAAATCAGTGGGTTTGCAGAGTTATCTATCCTGCACATTTCTGCGATCTGGTCAGCCATGTATTTGGAGTCCAGAGGGCTAGGCAGTTTGGGTTCAACATTGGACTTTGTCATAGTGGTTGTATAGCATGATGGTGACACAATGCAAGACAAGATAGTGGGTAGTATTTGCAATCCTGTTGTGGGCTAAAGTGATACCCGAGAAACCTGGAAAATAATATGTAAAATTCAAGATGCAGTGTCTCGTCAATTCAGGTCAAGCATGGCAAGCAGCAAATGCCCACAACCTGTTGGAACCTGAACCCATGGGACCTAATGAACACAGATACTCGTAAGTATTTAATCCTCAGTCTGTGTAATAACAACTGATATTCTGTACCTAATGAACACAGATACTCGTAAGTATCTAATCTAAGGTACAGTTAGTTGTTTTGTTATGCATCTCTAGGTAATTTGAGCTCACCCTCAGTCTGTGTAATAATAACTGAGGGTACCATTCTGTGTCCATGTGAATATATACTTGTCCAACTGCTTTGTCCGTATGAGCGTGATAAGTGTGATATGGTCAAAGGTGATTATTCTTTGATCATCGCTTACGGTGTCGTGGCTGTGGATCCCAACACCCCGGCACTGTGTTCGCGATATCCCTTTGTGTCATCACATATCACACCCGCGACACTTTAACACATGCGACCCAATTGATAGATTGATCTTGCTACAGGTTAACAAGGTTTACCCTATGTATCTTGTCGCTAGCGCCCGTTCTCCATTGTACAAAGACTCTATTATCTCCCGTATGACCTCACTGTGACATCACGCTGCGGTTACAAAGAGTAGGTAGGTCGCGGCCCCGATTCAATCGTGATCATGGCCTGAAATAAACTCGGACAATCTTCATCTCCTGCTTGCCCGATCCATTTCTGCCAAATCTAACTCAGAACAATTGCGGATTAGAGGCTGTTGAGAGGTGAGAAGATAGAAGGAACTTCTGAGTAGTTCAACCGATCTGTGTCAGGCCTGAACCTATCTATTTATAGGCGGGATTCAACGTATCAAGTTGTTACAGGCATATCGATAGTTCAAAAAATTGCCATAGTTAGTTGGCTTTGGTAGCTCTTGATATACCTCATTCCGAACTCCTGCGGCATGCCATAACGAGGGAATAGCACGTAGAAAAGGTCCTCATACATGTGGTGCGAGGAAAACGGCGCATTCGCAACATCGAAGTCCCGTCCAATGACGTCACTCTTCTGATCAAAGAAGATAGGAAATTTGTGCATAGAACGATGTGGATACAGACACCACAGGCCCCGAGTTCACATGTTATGTCAATAGAAAATAAGTATCATTTCCATACCCATGCCCTTGTTGGCCATGTCGTCTTTAACCTTGGACTCCATGCCCTTGTTGGTGATAACGATCTTCAGGAGGTTCTCGCACCTCTTGCTGCATCGCATTGAAATGTTTTGCGTTCTACCAAGTTAAAACCTATTCTTGCCAAAGCACTTGTTCTAAAAATTCAAGTTCTCCGTGATAAACTATCGAAGTAGGCATATGATCTAGTGTCTAGCTATACAATTTTGATCGCTATGTGAAAGCATTGATTGTTGCACGACATACTGAAAAACAATGTATGACATATCAAGAAATAATTCCCATTTTGGGTATATGTTTGTCTGTTATTGCGGATTTGAGGCCCTAAAGAAAGCAGATTTGAGACCGGATTTTTGGGATTTGCCCAGACAAGGTCCTTTGGGATGAGAATGAGGATGAAGTATGATGATCTGCAGTCAACCTCCACATCCGATAATGTCATTTCATTTTCGGCCTTCACGGTCGAGTCTGGGGGGTGCACGTTGATGCTGCACAGCATCAATCCGGACCAGAACGTACGCGAGACCTGTGCGAAGTTACCACCGAACGTAGAGAGAAGAGCGCTTCGAGATCCTTGGCGAGCGCATTGGGCCGGGGTTTTGCGGCCTCCTTTGCTACGAGGGACAGGGGCTTGGAGGGCCCACATGTGGATGAAGATGGCAATTGGCGCCTGCCCCTCGTGCGGTGCACATACGGCGCACAGCACGTCGGCTGATTTCCTGTGCTGTGGACAATGAGAAGGAATGATGCCTTGAGTTTCTGGTTGGCAGATCGTCTGTAATAATTCTACCCAGGTTTCGCATCCACACATTGCTCACTTCGACCTCGGAAAGCGTGTAATCTAGTTTTTTCGACTTCCGACGGTCGCACCGGATCCTATCAGAAGCAATGACGGGTGTTTCCGCCAGCCACATAGAAATGCTGTAATGCCGTAATCAGCTCGGGAATATGTGAATATCTAATATATGACATTTTACGCACCGCAACCATCTGGGTTCCATTGACGCATGAAGTCAAGCCGATGGACAGCATCTGAAGTCCGAGTTCACTCATCACCCACTTGTTGATGGGAGATCAAAAGAACATAATACTTCTCGCGAGAGATCATGATCAGATTTTTCCTTCTGAGCCGAAGAGAACTTGCTTCCCAAACCGAAACGTGGGCATAATTTTCGAAGCACGTTTATATGTCGATGATAATAGCATTCAATCCACGGGATGAATTTTTCGTGGTTTCACTTTCGCCTGGCACAGCTAGCCCTGGAGGCGGGCTTTGGCTGATCCGACTTGGATGAGGGCGAGGGAATCTCTTACTGAAAAGGATAGGTCTCCTTCCGTTGATTCCTTCGGTACGCATCTTTCCGGGAACCGAAACGTCATACGCGGGACATCAAGGCTATCTAGCTGCCGGACCGGGTGACACAGACGGCATTGAAACCACACCGGGCTCTTGTGCACTTTAGTGAGACGTGGAAAATTTTGGCTATTAGCACTGCAGAACCGGTAAGTACTTGTAACCAAATGTTATTTCGTTGGGTCATTGTGACATTGAGTGGCTCATCATCGCGTGAATCTCTCCCGAGAGGATGACTCTAGAATGTGTCGGAACGCAGCCTGGTACCCTAGATTGTGAATTCTACTCTTTTGGCACACGCTCTTCTATCGGTCTTTCAGCCTCCCCCCACAGCAAATGGATTAATCACGTCAGTGAACTTGTCAATTCAACCTGTCCATCAACGCTAGGGTTCCATTTCAACAAGCATTGCAAAACACGATAGAGTGGCTTACACTATGTCGATGACATACGGAGACCGACCTAATGCAGCCATTTTTTAAAACACGAGTATTTTTGCGCAAAAATCAAGGCACGCTTTGTAATGATCCTACCATGAAGTACTCAGTCAAAACCTGTCTTCTTGAAGCTTAAAGTATGGCAAAATACCTGGTCTCTTTCGTACTTCCACAGTCTCTCCGACTCATCATGGACTCGGCAATTCGTGCTGCCACGCTCCTCCAAATTGTTAAAGTGAGTACAATGTTTAGTTAGTCATCGCTCGAAGTTTGATCGCAATCCAATAGTATACGAACGGTCAGCCTTTCTCTCAACAGCTTTTACTTTTACTTATGGCGGCATAGTTTGCAGTCTTGCTCTTCAGGTGAGGATGCATTTTTTCAAGTGTGGCGTAACATGCTAAATGGCTGAACCTTAACCGGTTAGATATATGATTTTCTTTTAACCCTGGATATGGAGGTATGAAAGAACAGCAGTCATCCGTTGATGCCGTTGACCAGATTCATTCTAGATCAAATACATATGGAAAGCCAAGTGGGGAGCCGGGAAGATCTTGTTTCTTATAGAACGATATCTGGCATTCGTCGATATTCCCATGATGATATATTGTATGTCCTAGCTTGTCCCGACTCTCTCATTCGTTCTGAACCTCATTTTCCCGTAGATTCCCTTGCGTCAAATCCTTCAAACGAGGTAGGCTTGAATTTAGAATTTGCACATGTCGGCACACTCATTGCATGATGCAGATGTGTAAATCCCTGTTTTCTGTTGCTTGTTGTAAGAATTGTGCAATTACATTGCTAACTTCTAAAATCTTACATTACTATCAGGCTCCATCACGTTCGGTATTTGTATTGCAGAAGGTAACCAATTTTCACGGACCATTTACAGCAAGTTTGCCGACAATTGACAGCAATTTTACTCATCCGAACGTATGCGCTGTGGGCAAAGAGCCGTACAATCCTTTTTTCCCTTCTTACTGTATATGTCGTAAGGCACCAGTCGCACTCCTTTTCCGGCAATCTGTGACCTGCTATTAGAGTTTTTCCATTACAGGTTTCGTACTTTTAGTGCTATCTCTGCAATCCGTACAATGTAGGCACCCCTCCACCTATAAGCATATTTGGTCGCTGAGTGACCGTGACCGCACACTGCAGATGGGAGCCTTCCTTTCTCATTCGTAAAAGGATGCTATCCTGTTCAAGGACGTAAAGACCTCATATTTATCAATTTTCTTTTACTCAGCGTTTTTGAATTAAGTATGTTTGTTGTCCTTACACTCACTGTCTAACCTGATCACGACGATAGTAATCATGATTCTCACGATATGGATTGGCTTAACGTCTTATCGCCACTCCAGAAATCCTCTTGTTGATGCTCTTTACCACGACGGAATAGTTTACTTCATCTGGATATTTTGTGAGTACTGCCAAGGAAACTATGGAATTAATTATTCTTAACAACGTACACTAGTGCTATCTGTTGGAAATACTATCATTCTATTCGCTGGTCCAGTGAGTACTGTAGGCAGCCTAATCCAATGCTTTAACTGATCCATGCAAATACAGAACGAATTTATAGATCTTTTTGTTAGGTGAGCTCTTATATCGCCGCCCCGACTCATCTGATTGTGTCGTCCCGACCTCATTTAGCTTTCAGAGAGTGATGCACAGCGGTCTATCGACCCGCATCATCCTTCATGTTCGTGCTACCGTAGATACCAGTATTAATGACCTTCGGTTTCTCACAACAATAACCGAGATTCAACTCGAGCCTGCAGGGAACCTCCCCTTCTACGCTGCACAGGTCGCTGACAAACAGACCGCGCTTTAGTCCCAGTCACAATGGATGGGCTCATACTGCATTATCTTCCCAGTTGCAGGAAAGAAAACGTGAATGGCATACATTTATGTTGCGACCCGTTTCGCGAACACACCCGTGAGCAAGGAACGCACAGACCAGCAAACTCAGGGACGCATCGACTTGGCCTCTTCTTAACCTCTTTGACTAGAACTCTTTTCCCTCAAGACAATGGACGAAAAGATGTATATATACTGCTTTACGATACTAGCACCCTCAGTCAATTGAGTAACGACAGAGGGTGAGTTTACAACAAATGATACAGACTCACTCTTGTGTCGTATAGGTGTGATTATCAATAGAGTCAATTAAGTAACGACTGAGGACTCACTTACTATTGTGTCATATATATCCACCTTCTAACAATTTACGAGGAATATCTCGTAACCAAATCACCCATTTCCTTCCATGCTGTGCACGCCTCGACAAAAAAACTAGTCCAATGTGTCGGCTCATACTGCGCGCTATCTGTTGGATGCCACTCCCATTGCAATCGCAGAAAAGAAGACATGAAAGGTATACGATTACAAAGGAATCTCTCGCTACTATCAGCATGTGAGACTGTGTGTATAATCGTAGGTAACATACCCTCAGCAACGTGTAAATGGAGTGAGGGTACTCAGTGCAGATTGTATCGTATATATACGTAAAGGAGGGGACAAAGCAAGGGTGGCCAAAGGTCAGTGAGTATGCAACAATAGCTTCTTTATACTTATCACAATATCACATATCACATATCCCAACAGTGTTGGTATCATACCTGTATGTAAAGGTTGTAATATAGCTTTCCTCACAGATGTTTGTAGGGGTAATTAGTGGGCTAGGTCATGTCATGGCTGTACGGAGATAGGATCAGATGAGGGGGGTGGTGGTTTTGGGCCTTGTTTGTTGGGGGAGGGGGGGTCTACCTTCAGAATATATCTGTGCATGGAATATCTTGTGCAATTTTGGTTTAAATGGTTCACGTATTTGTAATTGTGTTCCACACAGGCATCCTATTGTCTCGGTTAGTACAAATTTAGTGTAGTACTCACCTATGAATGCATGCTTTGTCCAACATTGTGTAAGCCTTTCAAAGATTTCCCTTTGGGTATTTACTACATGTTCTCTTGGTTTCCACTTTGGTTGAAGTTGGTTTGCAATGGCAAAGCCTCCCAAGGGTGGGATTTTCTTCCACTCATTTTGCCATCTGTTGAGTGCTCTTTCTTTTATGCACTTGTCACAACCCCACCACAACTTCCTGGGTAGAGCCACACCATCCCCCCACTTTTTTCTTTTCCAATCTCCAACATCACTGAGCTTCCCCAAAGGGCCTTCCCTAAGTGTTCACAGAGTGTCTCAGGCCTCAAAAGTAATTGTGTATTGGAGACAATCAAGCATTAGCAAGATTGGGCAGTGGGACAATTGTGCAGGAGTCAGATCTTATAGAACAAGTATGCAAAGTTGTACTTGCAGAGTGTCAGAAATAATCTTGTAGCAGTACAGAGAGACTGGGGTTGTCCTGGAGGTGTAGGAGTTACAGTCTATCTAGAGAATCTTGGTGATTTTAATGATTAAATCAGTGATGTCAGAAACTGGAGGGTGAAAAAGTGAGGGTTAGTATAACTCTACCATGAAGAGTCTGGGTGGATCATAATACTTTGAAGAGTGGCAGCATTTTTCTAAGGGTGCACAGCACAAGTTTAAAGTTTGGACAGACCAACAGAACTTTGAGTACTGCAAAGAAACTCAACTGTTACCAAGCTTGATGGTCCTTGTAGCTGGCCAACTTTGACTTTTTCCTACATCACAATCTAAATGAAGCATAGGCAAGCCTATGCACTATCTAGACATGTTAATCATAACACTGTAGTAGGTGACAATGACAATATTACTCTCCTCCAAGCTTGAACTCTTTGCTATCCATGCTTTTGAAGAGGTGGCAGTCCAAGGGGATGACTCTCTTGCCTTTACACTAAGAGCTGGGTCTAATAAGCCAACAGCAATAGCTATGGAGGCCTTGAAGCTAGCCAAGGTAGTGCTCACAAGTAGCAAACTATCTGGCATGGCCATTGCAACTAACATTGCATCAAATGTGAAGATAGAAGCACACCCTAAAAACCCTAATACTAAGCAAATTACTCTAGAAATAGCAGAAGATGAAAAGGAGCAAATCAGCTTTTGAATAACTGCATTTTTAAGTCCAATTGTGCTTTATCAATGAATGAATCATAGTTTTATAGTTTTTTTTAAAAAAAAAACATCCAAAAAGCAAGACATCTTTCCTTCTCATTTTAAACCACTGATTAGTCTAAAGAAAAAGTGTGTAACAATAGTAGCACATTTGTGCTTTATTTTATAATTGTTTATAATTATTTAATTATTTTTTTATATACATAATGATGCAAAATTAGGTTCTTTGGATTAGTCTGAATAAAGGCAATCACAAATAAACTAGCTTCCACTAAGTTCTGGGGCTAAATTACACTTCACAAAGTACTTTTATGAAATATATAGGTGAGTAATAGACTTTGTTGATTTTTCAGTTAATGCAATCTTAGTAACACTAAAAGAAGATCTAAAAAGCATATCAAACTATTGACCTAAAGTATACTATTGCCTTGGGCCTAGAATATCCACTTCTTAGAGATTCTAAGCATGGGCAATCAGCAACCTGCTAAATGTCACAGAATCCTCCTCTATTTATATTATTTCTCCTCCCTATGACATGTGATATTTTTCAGTTATTTTGGATCATTTTCTGGCTATTGGGCCTCCATTTTCTGCTCCCAAGAGACTTGGTATAAACTTTCCTGGCCAAAAGAGGATCTTTCAATGTTTTTAGCTCTTCAATTCTGTAATTCATCAAAATTCCCTCTAGTCCTTTATCAAATGCCTCCAAATCTTTTTCATTGGGTGTGGATTAATCAGCCCTTTCCAGCAATACTAAGCACAATAGGGTTTGGTGGTCTTCCTATTGAGATATAAGCATTTTACCAAGGCCTGCTCAAATTTTCTCAATAACTAAATTTAGCTTTTCCTATCAAATCACTGATCCCTCTATCAATTCACCATAGAATGCTTTCAAACAACTTCCTTATGTGCAGATTGATTAGGCAATCAAAATAATACCCAATATGTAGGGATTCACATGTATTCCCACTGAAATATGCTAATTTTATTGTAAAAGTATAATGCTTTTCTTAAATAAGTTACTTGATTTGCGGAAACCTGAGCATAGTCACATGATCATGATCACATGACTGGTTTAGGTGCACATGTCACATGATTATAGTCACATGATTGATTTGGGTGTGCATTGGATCAAAATACTGATAAGCTGATTTTTCAACATCTAGACCACTGATAAGGCTAATTTAACATAATATAGAGAGGGATTTTCAAGGCAGTTCTAGCTATGTCATTTCCTTACAGTTTTCAGCAGGTGTCTGTTTTTTATTCAGACTTTTTGATGATCAATAGCTTTTATCTTGTTTTATTATTAAGATAGATATAACAATAAAGTGCATATAAATATTATAGTTGTTAATTGCTTAGCAATTAGCTAAGCAGCCTTGTTTTTTGTCTTTTCCAGATATAGAATAATCCACAATTTGGACATATTCACTTATTGCATACTAAGGCATCTTGTAACTTTGTTATAGAGAGCAATGACTAATTAATAAGGAGGTAAAACTTTGGAGAAGAGTTGTGTATCAAAAAAAATAGGGGGAGGAAGACTAATCACTAGGAGAGAAGAAAGGGAGGAAAAAAACACAATAGGTGGAGACAGACTAATAATCAGCAATATATCAGCTTGCTCACTTGGAAAAAGAAATATGTTAGAATAGGTGAGATAAGTAAAGAGACCAGGAATGCATGGAAATCAAGCTTTACCTCTGATAAATCTAAAAATGCCTTATAGCAGACAAGTTCTGCATTTAGTTATATAGTAGGAGGATTAAGATAAGAATAAAAAACACAGACCACATGTAGAAAAGAGGCTGTGGGAAATCCTGAAATTTCCTAATAAACTCTAGCAAATAAATATTTGCAAAATTTGCCCACCCCTAAATGCATGTAGAAATTTCACAGCATTTCTAGGGTTTTAATGCAAAGGGGAAGAGAAGTAACATTACAACCACATTACATTCTTCTAAGTAGGGCCATATCAATTCCCACTTTTTTCTCTTCTGATTTCTGACATCACTGAGTTTCTTCAGGTAGGCCACAACTAGTGCACAATTATTTTCAACTCTCAAGACATTTTATAAACACTTAGGAAAGGCTCCAGCAGTTGATATAATAGTTTTGATATTGTCTATATTGCCTAGTTTCTCATTTAGTTCTCTCATAGCTTTCTCTTCTCTTTATTTCCTATCTTTATTATTTCTAAATCAATCTTATTTCCTCTCTCTTAACTATTTCTATCTCCACCTTATTTTGTCTTAACTTCCTCAACTCTTTTCAACTCTTTTGACTCTTTCAAATCTCTTGTCTATTTTGTTTAACTCTTTCTCAACTTGACTTGTCTCTGACCATCTGTTTCTTTTCCTCTTCTCTGTTTCCCTCCAACTTTTCCTCTTCCTCTACATTTATAATTCCATTTACTCTACTCTACTTTCTTTTCAGCTCTGTCTCTTCTTTTTTTCTTTTGTCTTTTTCTTCATTCTTTTTTTTATCTGTCTATTCTTTTTTTACTTCTATCTCAATTTCTTTTAACTCCATCTCAACTTTGTTAACCTTCCATTTCATCTTTTTTACTATGTATTCTTGCTTTACCCTCTCTGACCCTCTTATTATATCTTTGGTGTCTCTTCTAGCTCATATCTCTCCAGTTTCCCTCTCCTCTTTATTTGTTGCCTCTGTAATAACTTTTGGTGCTAATCCTTTTGTCTCTGTGTGAGTCTCCCTTCTTAGTGAGACCCAACAAGTAGGTTTCTACTCAACAAAGTGAGCCCCTGTATCTAATAAGTTTTCCAGTTCTTTAAAGTATTATGAGAGTTTCTAAAATTTAGATTTGTCTCACTTGAGAGTGAAAAAGTGATTTTTAGGTGGTTGCTAATCCATGATGGAAGTTGTTGCTAGTAGTGATGGTGAAAAGCTAGTCAATGGTAAATTTAGTGATGAGAGTGAGGAGTTAAATAATTAGAAGAGGAGTGTGAGAGGGGTAGGTGGTGTGAACAACTGCATGGTAGCTAGCAGTGTATGGAGAAGATTGCCCTTGGTAAGTCTGTGTTTGAGAGAATGTGAGAAGAGGTTGTGAATATCATCAACAGTAAGCTTGTCTTGAGCTCTTTGAAGTTTTTGATAGATATTAGTGCATAGTAGTATATCAGGAAGTTGTGTAGTTAAAGATAAAAGATAGTAGAAATATGTAATGCTTGTTAGCATGGTAAAGAGGCAGCACCTGAGTTAGAACCAGGTTTTTGGTAGAATTCTGCTTTGATATTCCTTGTGGTAGGCTCCAATTTGGTGATGCTTAAAAGTGGCTGAGTGCTGGCAATGGTAATATTGACTCAGTGGAAAAATTTTCATTATATACTCACTATCATGCTGCATTGCACAATACTAATTGGAGCATTACAATATGTTGCTGAAGATAGAAAGAAAGCATTGTATAATAAGTGACTCTTTCAAATGCCTTGCTTCACTTTAAAAAAATCCCTGAAATCTCTTAAGAAAAAGCTGTTAGAAACATATTATGTAATTTCTGAATTGTTTTTTTCAAGTATTATATAAAACCTTGCTACTGGCTGATATCAGGTTCTGCTGAGTTGGGGGCTTTCTGGGAAAGCAGCACCCTTATGAGGCAGACTTGATCTACAAATACTTGGATGTTTGGAGCTCCAGGGCTAGGACTCTGGGGCTCAAGATGTGGATAAGAGGTGGTCCCAGGGAATGAAACTTGACCTGGGGCTTTGGGTGTTTTAAAGGCTGAGGGTTGGAGGTTGGTCAAGTTGGAACCAGGGGTTCTAAGATGAGACTGGGTTAACAAATTATAAGTTGTGAGGTGCATACCAAACTTAGAACATGCAATTATTCAGGCATGCCAGTCAAAGCATGCCAGCCAGTACATACCAGTTAAGCAAGAGGGCATGCAACAATTCAAGTTAATATCAAGATTAGCAAATACAAATGGGGAATTATGCTATAAGTACTACAGGGCCGAGTCTCAGGATTCTGGGGTGTCTGGGATAGGCTTTAGAAGGCATTGAGTAGTAGGCAGGGACTGTATACTTGGATCACACATGTGGGGTACACAATCAATTGGCATAGAGGGAGCTATGATGCATGATGGCCAAAAGCAGGTTACATGATCCAATCATTTACAGCAATTATGTAAGGGGAATACTTGACATCTGCAGAACTCCTTCCACAGAGCCAATGGTGCAAGTGACAAGTGAAAGTCAAGCAAGCATGAGGGCAGACAAGAGTCAGGCAAGGGACAAAAAAGGCTAACAAAGGGTTAGATGTTGCTATGGAAGCTTATGGTCAGTTCAGTGGATAGGCCAGAAAAACACTGCTATTGTTCAGCCTGGGGATATTCTATTCACAGACTGCCTATATATATTACATCAGTGGCTGTGTTATTACTAATACTGTTTACTAATTGGGCCCTGGTATATAATGGAGTATGACTAATAATAATCAATGCTGAGTAAGGTCCATGCATATGACTCATCAAGGCTGACTACTAAGAGATAGAAGGGGAAAGGGTGGGCTGAGTGGCTGGTTGAATCTGCTAGGAGTAGGCATATCATTGGACTAAGCTCAGAATAGGGTTGAACATGGTCTGGAAACTGGTCCCCTAATAGGTTGATCCTGGGGTCCATGATGCAGGGTTCTTGGGGAGGCTGGCTGATGGTGGTCTTGATGTATGTGATGGCAGTGTTAGCAGCTGTGGAGGCAGGGTGCATTGTGGGGTTGATGAAAGAGGGCCCCAGATGGGGCTCTGGGGCTGTCCCAGGGGGGTTCTGGAGGGGAGGAGTCATGACAGTTGAATGCACAATGCATGCACTCCTATCATGTTCTTACTAGTCCATGAGTCATTATTACTGCCTCCTTAATGGTGATCATTTAATTACTGGTTAAACAATTATTTTCTTTCCCTTCTTGGCTACTGCTTCTTCATTTCTCATGCTGAGCTTTCCATTAGTGGCTGCTGCTACTAAAGAAGCCACTCTGCCAGTTAGTAGAAAAAATTCATGGTTAAGTCACATGATAATATGGTGTGACATTGTCATGCAGATGTCACATGATGTGATGTCATGGTCATAGTCATGTCATGAGTCACATAGTCACCTGATCAATAAAAAAGCTGGTTTTCATAGCCCAACCAATTTAGAAGTTTGTTTTCATAGTCTAGTCAGTGAGAAATTTGATGAAGGCAGCATAAAATGAATGAATTGAAGTGAAAAAACATGGAAATTAGAAGGAAACATGAAGTAAGGGAGGTATGAAAGGGTGATTCCCTGACAGTATCAGTCTTAATAGTGTATGCTGTCTTTGAGCAGCTACTTGTCTTTATACAAAGTCTTTCTAAAATTCATCTGCTTATTTAGGTGCATTTTGCTGGCTTATGGCTTAATCAATAGCAGGGGCATTTTAGTTTCATATCTGTTCATATCAGATTATACTTGCCAGTATTGCTATTGAGCTAGCAAATCCTTATGCCTACTTGCATGCTATATACTGCTGGACTTCCAGCTCAAATATCCATGCATAGAGTTTCACATACTTTGCAGATTGTTCCATACCTAAAATCAGTATAGTGAACTGTGAGCTGAGTGCTGAGTGCCAAGAGCAAGTAATTCAAGTTTGGATTATTAAAAAAAATGTAACAATGTCATCAGTAAAATAAGTCCAAATCCTTGAATTTGCTAAGTACACAAATAAGACAAAAAACAAGACTGCTTAGCTAATGGCTAAGCAGTCCACAAAATACAATATTTACATGTGCATTATGCACACAAGAAAAATAACAAAATATAAAAATATAAAATAAAGCATAATAGTACAATATTTATTACAAAAAACTTGCTTGCAGTCTATTTTGAGACTGCCATAACAGCATGCTGCCAATAGTAGAAGACATCAATTACTCAGTCTTCTAACTGGGAAAACTGTACACAATAGAACAAGTGAAGCAGATCTGAAACCAGACATTGTGTGAATAAAAATTAACTTGTCAATTGTGCTTTCACTAGAGAAAGTTAGAGACAAGAACTATGATTGCAACTGCATATGTTAAAAGACTTATTGCTCACCCAGGTATTCAAGGCCTAGATGGGAGAAGTATGGGACAACATAGTTGCCTGTCAACAGAGTGAGACAGGAGAAACCACACAGTCACACTGTGCCAGGCTGCTTGATGTTATAAACCATATTATATAATATTTGGACAACATGACGTACACCCACCATCAGTGTAAAATCAGGTGAAAACTGGGCACCAAAAGGTGCAATCAAGGAAGAGAAAGAAGAGGGAGCATGATTGCCATTAATGGTAATACTGACCTTATACCACTATTTCGCAGGACTAGACATTGCCTGCACTGTACAGCAATTGTAACAGTTTTTAGATAATTGATCTAGGTGAATTTGTATTCATGCGATCTGAGGATTAGTACTTCAAGTTAAATATTCAAAGTGAAAACCAAGAACTAATTTCTATCGAGTAGATACACCGCTTTTACATACTTCAGTAGAAATCGAGAACATGGATCTAGACAGTAATCCGTAAAATAAATGGTAGTCGCATGACTAAAAGTTGTTTGAATAAGGAATAATAATCATATAATAATAGTATACACGGTTCCGAGTGTTGCGACGCGTTGTTGACGCGTTGTTTTTATCACGTGAACCCCATTCAACGAACCAACAAAAGTCTCCCTTGTTGTTTGACTCTCCTCTTCTACCAAGGATGATG
>QLON01001023.1:0-100821 GCA_003313675.1 Termitomyces heimii
CTAAATTGCATAGTTAATGCAGAGGGTAAGTCAAGAAGAGGAGGAGCAAAAAGGAGTTGGGGTAAACAGTGAGGACATTGCTTGCTACAATGAGCAGGGACCTGACCAAGTGAGGGAGTTTGTGATAATGTCAGAAATCACAAAATATTGTATAACCAATAATTATAAACTGCCCATTTTCTACTTTACTAACATACTTATAATACTATTTACTTATAATCATATGTAATAAAGTAAGTAAGACAATGGTCAGCAAAGCCTGTAGTCCATGATAATGTAGCTATTGTCCATGATAAAGTGACTGAGAATCTGGGGTTTGAGTAAGTAAGAGAGGGGCAAAAGGGCAAAAATGAAGATAAGTAAAAATAGTTCAGATAATGGGGCATGTGAGTGCATGACCATTTTATCAACTAATGATACAGGCAGAGTGGATCCTTAGACTTGTTCTCTTTGGATCTCCCTCTGCCAGCTGTGTGACTGAGCCACAGCCTCCAAAGGTCACCCTTACACTTGCACCTGAACTGATTTATATTGGGGGTTATTGAGACTATTGAGAAAAATGATGCATTTAAACATGTCCTTGTCCAGTGTCTTAATAGATAAGATGCAGTTAATGATGTTACAAATCCTTGTGACTGTTGTTGTCAAGGATTTCTTGGTGAAGCACTGGATCTTCAGCACTTTCTGGATTAGGGCAACTTGTTATACAGACCCCTCTCCTTCCACATGGGTTGTGACCTGAGCAAATACATCCATTGCAGTTTTTGATTCATCAAGGCCATCATATTCTGACTCATCAAGTGCAGTGTGGATGACAGCTTGAGCAAGGTAATCATTGTTGACCCAGTTGCAGTATGCTACTGATTCTTCTTTGGTGCTGTGAAATGGTATGAGAGGAGCAAAGACATAAGGTTTTAGTCCAAGCAGAGACAAGTGAATTTTGAGAGCTTTAATCCATCTATTGAAGTTGGCCATTGGGGAGTTGCAGTTAAACTTTTTGTGTTTCCAGTCAGCTCCTATAATGGATATGAGCTGGACAGAGGGTGTCTTGGCATTAGTGGTGGACATTGTGGGGCGGCGTTTATGGGCAAGGGCGATTGCCTATCTTCTGGAGTGTTCGGGATTACTCTACCAAATTGATTCAAGACAAGAATACAGGATCTATTGTCCTGACAAGGTGGACTTTGGAGGATAGCTCCAAGCAGGTGACCCAATGCAATTGGCACAGGCAAATAATAAGTAGGTGGTTATATTGACGGTATATTCGATATATATCTAGACAATACGTGTAGTGTAAGTATAAATACTCAGTGCGTATGAATGGAACGTATTTGTGTACCTAGACAATACGTGTAGCGTAAGTATAAATCTAAGTATGTGTGGTAAGTAATGGTATGTAAAACATGGTTTAAGAGTAACATACCTTCAGTGCATATAAACGGAACTGAGGGTACTCTGTGAGTAAGTACGTAGATATATGTTGTTCAAGACAAAGCTTCATTGTGTCCCTGTATTGTGCCGTGGCCGACAAGCGCGGTGTGGCCACCCTGTGAGGCGTGATTGCGGCATTTCCATTCCCAACATACCGTACTAACTACTTACTATTAGTCTCATGATCAACAGGTACATAGAAACTAATAGAGTCATTATCAAACCGACTGAGTCTCGTGTTCAACAAACACATCTACTACTTTATACATGCCAAAGTTGTTGTAGTGCTACTAGATGTGCAGAACGTACACTCATAACGCGGAGCCAGCAACAGGAACTCTTTTCAACTAGGTGATTTTTTTTGGTCTCCAGTAATGACATCAGCACCTGATTCCGTGCCAGAATAAACTTGATGTGTGGTGAGGACATAGCTGTCCCCTTCTAACATGGATGGTACACCATGGTGTTGGGCAATTGCAGGGTTCCTGGCTTGGAAGGCTGACATCGTGGATAAGGAGTAGTCCTTTGTCCCATAGCGGGGGTCCAGAATGCCCCTGATGTTCAACAAGAGCCTAGAAAAGTTACTGGCATGTTTTTGACGCAGAGGACAAGTGACTAGCCTTGAACAAACTGTAACTTGTAGACTTCTCATAAGACTATCCAACGTTAGTTAGGCCATGATGAATAGATACAAAACATCCATTACCTAGTAGCAAGATAAGCCAATGAAATTGGAGCCAAGATCCAAACCAATAAATTGGCTATGGAGATGGCTTCGAAGGCAGAAGCATCGCCGATTAATAAATTAACGGTCTTGACGAGAATGACATACCCATGATTACTATGACATGATAGGCATGAATCAGAATATTGTATAAAGAGAGACAAAATTAGAATGGTACGCATACCGATGTAGAAAATGAAGCCTGAAGCACTAATGAGGTGTATCTTCGAATCAGCAGGTTTGAAATACTCACCATCACGGAATATAATAGTTCCAAGTCTGGAACGGTTCTCAAATTTGATGTCGTCGTCTCTAAATTGATGATGGAGCTTCCATGCAGTGAGGACAAAGATCACTTAGACATCTCACATCAAAATCATGAATAGAAGCTTCAATAAAGGACGCACAGGTCTCACAAACAAAGAAAGGTATCCAAAAGGCCATGAGTAATCGACGACACAGTGGGTCGTTACACTCCGGAAGACATCCAACCATCGTGGGCAAGCTTTCAGTTGGAACAACTGCGAAATTCATCAATTAAACGAGGATAGTATAAGTCTAGAAAGTTGACTTACACACTATCAAGTGTTTGACCATGTATTCCGTCGTGGCAATCATGGTGGTTGTAGCGGTCTAGGAAGTGTGAGGGACTATAATTATATATAAAACTATACTTACAATACACAAGAATATTAGCAGAGCAAGAATGAACTTGTTCCGGCATAAGGCGTGCGTGCGTAACACAAGAATGACTGCCATTGCTTAGTTGCCATGTCAAACTGAAAGGGTTTCAAGGACATACACTCGACCGTTCCGAGAGATAATATACCGAGGACATTGGGAGGCATAAAGGCATGCTCGCAGCTATCGAAAACCAGCAAACCAGCTTGAAAGTCAGACCTCAAAATCTTGGTTAATAAACATACAACTGGTTCATAGATTCAATCAAGTGTGATTAACGGAGTTATTGGCTGGGACTCACGGCGAGTGAAGGTTTGGGTGACAGTTGATCTATATAAAGGTGTTGAGTAGTAAATTCGTTGAAACTCCCACGTATTAGTCTCACAGTGTAAATCAACTGAGAAAAGTACAGGAGGTATGTAACGGTTCTGCCAAATGCCTGCCATTAATAACAACACGAGTGAAGTTAAAGAGATACGAACGGCCAAGAACAGGTATTTACCCAACGATCGTTTTGTTTTCCAGACACGCGCAACCTGTATCAGGAAATAGGATGGCTTCGAATGAGAACATTCATAGAACTACACACCTCTTGGTCAAAGGTTAAGATGATATCGAGCACAAGAAGTGTCATTGACACGACTGGAAAAGCATTTTCTGACCAATGCCACAGAAAAAAGGGGTAGAAAATACCATAAGTATACTGTTGAGTGATCTGCAGCTGCAACTGGAACAGAGGTAAGAGGAAGCTTGCCTTGGTAATTCTAAGATTTGTCAAGGTGTCAACGAGTAAATGAAAAGCAGCTTCAGCAGTAGTGGGAGAACTCATGGTTTTCAGTGTTGATAACCACAATTCCTGTAATCTTTTATATCAAAATCAATCGTTCCGAATCAGTTGCAAAGATCTCTATAGTCCCTCGAAGATATAATTGATGATAGTGGAACAGTTGAAACTAGCGAGTAATTGTCCCAGAAGACCGCATGGCAAACCGAATTTGATAGAACAAGATCTGTCATGATCTGCCGGTTTGAGTGATCGCGCAGCATCGATCGTTTCCAAGCCTAGACCGATCATATGATGGACCAACCGTTTCACTTGTCCAGGGTCCATAGAAAGCCGAAAATGTGCTTTCCCTTTTAGGTCAAGGCTCCAAAGAATGTACACACTGATTGAATGCCTTATTTCATAGAACCACAGTCAATCTCCTTGATAACCCATGGTACTTCTGTGGGCACCCGAGCAATGGGTTATCGGGGGTATGTTGAGATGGGGAGATGATAAGAAAGGGTATGTTTGATCTCCTGGCTATTGTAGATGTTCTAAATAAGCAATCTCGCTATAAAGGAAACAGTGATTATGTCAAGAAGCCATTCTTTTTAGAATTAATATTAGAGATTAGAATTCATCGGTATCATGCGTCCAATTTTAGCCTGTTTTGGGTTATTTTATGCCTTGATATCAGCAGGGAAGTTTTTAATTTTAGATGTAGGAAGACTTACCAAATGAGCAACATTTGATGGCCCTACAACAAACTTTTGCTTGCGATTCTATTCATCGAAACAAATGCATCTTTCAAGAACGTCTAGAATACAATATGAGTCGCAGACAACTAAATCAATCTTCAATGCCATCAACATAGCTCTTGATTTGTACAATTTCACCCCTTGTGGGACGTGTTAGAAGGTGTTGGACTGGTGCTTCATCGTCTATATCATTATCGCTTCAAATGATCACCAAATCTTGTCTTCTTATGCTTGCTGTGTATGGATGACAAGCTGGCCGATTTTTTCATACGTTGCTTGTTCCATCTGGTGCCCTTAATCGTGGGATTGAGCGGAGCATTGATGGTCGCCTATTTTGAGGTCCGTTTTGATGACAGGTGATCCATGAGCTTGAAGGTGCTCCTTCCTTGTCTTGACGTCATTTTGTGATGTTTTCAAGCCTTCCCAAGTACATTGAGTGGCGGTCTCAATCCCATGATAAACGAGGGAAAAGAATTCCAGGACACTGAATTCATCCCGGATGGTGTTTTAACGTTAGGTCATTGTTATAACTGTTGTGTCAAAACATACCAAAATTGTGGGCATAGACTAGGGCTATGGGGTGCTAGTCAATCATGGAATATGGAATTCCAACCCCGTGTATCAGAAATCGGTGTGTGAGATGGGGTAAACTCCCTATCATAACGCTTCAAGGAGGCAGTGGACTGTGAGAGAGTAGTCGAAGCGATCTTCATTATTGTTGATTGATCTGGAATACCGACTGATCAAGGTCCGCGTGAAATTAATTTCCATGTAGACGAGCAATCTGCGGACTTAGGATCACCAAGCTCAGGTTTCGTCGAGATGACAGGATGAACTGATTGTTTCAAGTGGGGACCACGGTCAGTATGATTCACTCCTCCTCCATGTGCAACAAATGTCAATTTTCCTTTTTCAGCGGGAAAAATGCAAGATTGGTCGAGATTCGTGCGCGATGGTCGAGTTTCACAGTTTGTAAAATGTGATCAACTCTTCATGGCTATACCAACAAGTTGATCGATACTATGTGCCAAGTATGTTTGAACAGCCATCGTTTCGAACTCAGAGTTGCAATCGACTCAAGGAGATTCTATACATATGTATAGAGGTTCTACACTAACTTTCCCTGGTAATGTCAACAATGGTTGTCTCCATATCACCCTCATTCTTTCTCACATTCGTGGCTGCTGTCGTGAGTATTTATGTTATTAGTTGGCCTACAGAGCGGCCCACACAATCAACTTTAGGTGTCTTCGAACTCGTTCAGAAATTACGAGCCAAGCATTTTCAAGTTCTTCTTCATCTGTCTAGCCATTGCGACTACTCATGGCATCTATTATGCTGTGCAGAGCCGGCATGACTATCTAGAAATCCTATATTCTGTTTTTTTTTCAGCTCTTATCATATCTTGGGTCCCTTGTTCTCCTAATCTTGGAATATCGACTATCTTCGCGTCATCCTCTTGCTCGATTTCCAGGACCGCCAGTGGCGAAGGTTACTAAGTGGTATATGGCTTACCACGTGTTAATTGGCACGCGACATACCACTCTCCAAAGGTATCTTGTCATACAATTGTCCCGTATTTCAATTCATCCAAAGTATCAGTCTTCACGCAGAGTTTGGTCCTTGGGTCCGCATAGGTGAGAAACTCTGGTGATAGTTCTCTTGCCAAAAGCTAAAAATGAAACGTTCCTAGGTCCTAACGAGCTTTCCATCAATGATTCTGACGCGATCAAGCCTGTATACCTCAATCTTTCAAGGGCGTCGTCTTATAAAGGTGAGATTCTTTTTTATTATCCTTATTGGTATCATCTGAGCTCCTGCTAGGCATACCTGCGCGTGATGAGACCCTTATTATGATTGTAGACCGTAAACGTCATGCAATTCGCAGGAAGGTATGGTAATATTCGTTCCCTGTCCAATCAGCATGTTTATGTGCGTCGTAGTCCTGGGCAAGGGCACTTTCATCGAGGATGCTCTACCACTATGTTTCAGCTGCTAATGTACGCTAATTAAAACGCCTTCCTGTGATTTCAAATCATGCTTTTGACAGAGACGAGCTCAGCAACTCGTTAGTAAGATGTCACGACGGACATCAATTGACTTGCACTATTGGATCTCCCTTTGCCTTATGTGAATAACTCTTCTTTAGTGGTGAAAGCTACGGGCCTAACAGCTTACAGGGACACCATCGGTGATCTTGGCTTTTCTGGGGGTATCGAATGCCTTGCTGCTGAAAAGGACACAGCGGATTGGATGAGTATGGTATGCTTCTGTAATTGTTATCTGTCGCTTGAATAAACCTCAACTTATGGTTGTTATCATTGAATTAGCTGAATCTTGGAGCACTCGTGGTCGGAGGTTAGTTTTCCCTAAGAAACTAGAATTCACTCATTCATCTTTCATATTTAGTCTTGAGTCAAGTGCCATGGCTGAAGGATCTCTTCCTCCTGCTTCCTCAGAAGGGGCCAATTGAAACGTTCCATCAGGTAGCGTAAAATCGAAGAGATATCACAACTAAAACGTTTCACCTCGATGCTCGTCACAGTTTTCAAAAGAAAAAATACAAAAAGCAAGTAGTAACAGCAATTTTATCTCAGAATCTACTGATATCCTGAACATAATTGTAAGAATCTATTCTATCTTGAATTCAATTCCTTATAGATGTTCATAGCTGTATAACAATGGCGACTTGAGGTTTAGAACAACCTTGTCCGAAGGAGAAGCAGCGGCTGACGCTTCTTTGCTGATGGCAAGCTCCATTGAAACCACGTCTCAGGCATTGACCACCCTCTTCCGCCATGTACTTGCACAGGACTCTATCCTCAGACGGTTACGAGAAGAAATCAGTTCTGTTTTCCCACGTTCTCCAGAGAAATTTGACCCGATGTCAACGGAGGTTCAAAAGTTGAGTTTTCTCAATGCATGTATCCAAGAGGCCCTGAGAATCATGCCGCCTGCACCGGCAGGTAAGCTGTTAATCAGATGACCAATGATTATCTAACACTAGACAAGGTTTACCTCGAAGTAGTGGAACTAATGGATGCATGGTAACTGGGAAATATGTCCCGCCTGAAACTACAATTCACGTTCCAACATACACTTTACAACGGGATGCTACCAACTTCGCCGAACCTGATCGCTTTATTCCTAGTCGGTGGTTACCGTTGGAAAGAACACTCACCCCTCACAATGACACCGCATATATCCCATTCGGAGTAGGCTTTGGTGCTTGTGTCGGCAGACAACTCGCGCTACAGAACATAAGGTATGCTGCAAAGTTCTTCCTCCGCTCACCTGTTCTCAGGTCACTTACATACATTTCAAGGATCATTGCAATACATATTATCTCTCAGCTGGACATTAAGTTTTCCAAAGATTTCTTGTTGGAACGTTTTGATACGTCGTACAAGGTTTGAGCAGCATACTACGATTTCAAGTTGCTGCTGTGCTCATGTGACTCGTGACTCAGGATCATAGTCTCTGGATGCACGATAAATTCCTGGTAGATGTTGTGTAATGTCGATCTTAGTTATTTGAAACAGTTCCCTCGTTTTTCTGTATATGTCCCAATATCCATTTTCCAGTAGAAGCATGCAGGTCGTCTAGTAAGAATGCAAAGAATTATTGATTTAAGTACCTTGACAGAAGTGCATCAGTGCCACAGATGTAGAAGTTTGATTGAATTTACATCGAACTTTAGTTCCGATGATGATGATGATGATGATCTCTGTTTAACGCTGACAAGCTACAATACAGAGCTAAGAGACGGACTGATAGGCTGATGTACAGTACCTTGTGTTAGAACCTTAGAGTGTACTCAGTTCAAGACCCGACAATTGTGTGAGTTAATCCTCAGTCCGATGATATTTGACTTGTGGTGTGTAACTACCTAACAAGTATGTGAGTTAATCCATTTGGGTAGTTATATTAGTATTGTATTATGGGCTACATGATTGTTTGTCCACTCACCCTCAGTCCAATAATATTTGACTGAGTGTTTTTGTCTGTACAACTGATATATATATGTAATGTACACAATGGCTGTCTTCAGGTCAGGGTCATCGTATGGTGAAGGTGAAAGGGTAGCCAGTATCGGACAATGACGTCGACTCGTTGATGGTGTCGAGTACAGGGAGTAGCGTGGTTGCGTATCAATTTACATAATATTGTGGAGTAGAAATTTCTTTGCAGAGATTGCGGTGGCATATGCAGTAGTGAGTTCACACATCATGCTCAAAGGGAGATCAAAGGTAGGGCAGGGTTAGTACAGATTCCAGGCTGGGGTATTATTCATGACCAATGATATTCCTTTTTGTGCTATGCAGATGCAGAGTGTCACACACTGTTCTTAGTGATACTGACAGATTACAATATAAGTGATAGTCTCAGTGTAAGTATATATTAGGTCAAAGGTGTATTTTCAATTACTCACCCTCAGTTCAATTATCAATTGACCAAGGATGCTTGTAATATAGCATCTATAACAATATGTTCTGGTAACATGGAGGGCTACATTGTGGCCAGTGTGATATGTGTGCACGGGTGGAAATGTACATGACAATGGTGATGATGAGTGAATGTGACAATAACAATTATGAGTTGACAGATGTAGGGGTTAATAGTGCATTGAAGTTTTGGGCAATTAAAAGACACCCCATAGTGCATGAGTTTTTGCCAATGTCAGTTATTATGTCAGGGTGGTTGGACTATTGATGTATGTAAATCAGATTGCTGGATGCAGAGAACAATGTTGCTTTGCAAAACAATGTAAAAACACAGTAAAAATAATCTAATTAATTTAAACATTGTGTTCAAACATATTTATTAAGACCATAGAAAACCTGTTGTAGCTTTACTTAGAATAGTATTTCAATGGTCTTTGCAATACTACTTGAATAGAAATTAAGAAAAAAAATTATAATGTTTCTTGAATGTTTTAAACAATATTAAAAGAATATTTTAATTTCATGAAGGCTACTGTCATGACTCACCCACACTCTCTAGGATAGAGCCATGCTGACCCTTACTTTTTCATTTTCCAGTTTCTGACATCACTGATTCAATCACTGAAATTAGTGAGATTTTCCAGATAAAGTGTGATCTTCACACTCCAGGACAAACCTATTTTCCCCATGCCACTTCCAAAGCATTCCTAATACCTCACAAACACCACTCCACACAATTGTCCCACAGTGCAAGGAAAACACTTGATGTCTGTGGAACTCCTTCTACAGAGCCAACAGTATAAGTGACAAGTGAGAGTTGAGCAAGCATGAGGGCAGGCAAAAGTCTAGCAAGAGACAGGCAAGGCTAGTAGAGGGTCAGACATCACTAGAGAAGCTTATAGTTAGTTCAGTAAATAGGCCAAAAGAACACTGCTATTGTTTAGCCTGGGAATATTCTATTTACAGGCTGCCTATATATACTATATTGGTGGCTGTGTTATTACTAATCCTGTTTATAAATTGGGCCTAGTGTGTAATGGAGTATTACTAACAATAATCAATGCTGAGTAAGGTCTATGCATATAACTCATCAAGGCTAACTACTAAGAGATGGAAGGGGAAAGAGTGGGCAAAGCAGCCAGTTGGATCTGCTAGGAGTAAGCATATTATTGGACTAAGCTCAGAATAGGGTTGGACATGGTTTGAAAACTGGTTCCTTGATATATAGAACTTAACTCCTAGCAATCATCTTACTGTCTAACCTCATCAATGCTTGATTATTTTCTGATGCCTGAAGCACTCATAGGTACTTAGAGCAGGTTCTCAGTGGTCAGTACACTAGTTTTGATATTTACTCAGTTTTTCCCCAGTTTTAATTCTATCTCTATTTACTATTTCTTCAAATCTATTTCTGATTTCACTTCTCTCAATTGATTTTACTTCTGCCTTATCTCATCTTGACTCTTTTCATTTCTCCTCAAGGTTTATCAAGTCATTCCTCTAAATCAATCTCTCTTCCTTCTTGACTCAACTTAGCTCCAACTCTTTAAACAACTCTGGTTTTTATTTCATTTACTCTGTTTTCTTCTTAATCTTCATTTCTCTTTATCTAACTCCTTTTATGTTACTTCTTTCCTACTTCACTCCATTTTTCTTCCTTGTTTTGTTTCTTTCCTCTACTTTATCTCTGATTTAGTTTCTATTTCTTTTATCTCTGTCTTGACTTCTCTTCTTTTCATCTCAACTCTATTATTTCCTCCCTTCACCTTCCTTCTATATATTGTTGCTCTATTTCCCTCCTAAGCTTTAGATATATCTTCAATTTCCTATTTTATCATTATTTTCTTTATATACTCCATTTGACTCCTTTTTCATCTCTTCATTTACTTTTTCCCCATGATAATCATTTTACTCATATAAACTCTTTTGTTCTAATGTGAGTCTCACTTTTTGGCAAAATAGCCTAGGCTTTTTTACAAAGCATGAGGCAACCAACCACCACTTCCACCTTCAAGATCTGGATTAACCAGATCCTGATGTTTCACAAGCTCCAAAAGCAAGAAAACCTCTTGCTTCAGATGCTTCAGATGCTCCAGATTTTCAATGGTGACTCTACATTATAGGTGGAGCTACACAATCTAGTTGTGTAAATCTATGTCTCTCTGTCCCCAAAAAGATTTAAAGACTTGGTGGGCCCAACTTGCTCCTTCCATATTTAGTACCAAGGGCTTCTAGAAGCACTAGTACCTATAGATGACCTTCTTCAAAAACCTGCTTAATCTCATCAGCAGAGAATGCTGCTTCTGCCCTCCTCTAAAGACTCAACTCCATCAGTGTACTATTTAACCAAGCAGCTACCCACAAAGTAGGACTATTGGCATGTCTCCAGGCCAATTCCATTTCCAGAACTGATACCTTTTCAATGTAGGGACAAGTTCTAAAGAAACTCTCAATTTCAGTGCCAAAGAAAACCAACTACTATCTTGCATGAAACAATGATGAGGAATCCAACCACATGCTTAGTTACATTAACAAGCTCTTGTCTCATTTCTTATATCCACTCAACATGGGAATGCATAATTTTTTTCTGCACCTTGACCTCTGAAATCTAGCTACTAGACAAACACCCTCTGCACTACATACATCTCTTTGAATCTCTTCCACAGATTTCTGAGAATTTCTAAGAGCCAAACTTCTTCCTTGGTTTTGCCCCAATTATCTCTACAAACTATTCTCCATCCTCTAACTAGGCCCTTAGAATTTTGGAAAATGATGGGCTCTTAAACCTCTGGGCTAAAGTCCTCTTAATATAAGACTCTCTGACAGCAGTCTACTTAGAAATTGAGGATCTGCTATTAGCACATTTCCTTCCTCAGGAGGCTCTGGAAATAATAAATTACTACTACTATAAGCTCAGAAGACTCTTTACAAATAGCAGCAATCAGGAAAAAGTTTGAGATGCTTTAGTGTGCAAAGGGTGCTCAGACATTCAAAAGCTGCAGCCATTTAGCAGTCATAACTTTCAGAAGTGGCAAATCTTCCTAGTGTAGTGTTTAAACACTTTTTAGGAGAAATCATATATATATGCCTACAATAAGCCTTGAGTAGCCTTCACATCATGCTATTTCTAGAGCATTACACTAGACTACTACACTGCATTGCAGTGCCAAAGAATTACTTTCTCATTGCCATTATGACCACTAAATCAAGCTAGAGGATAGTAAGATATTATCTTTTAGAAAGATTGATTTATAACATGTTAAAAGTAGAACTCTGAGTACTAAAGAAATACCTCAACAATATGCTCTAAAAGAGATTTATTTGACCCTCTGCCTCTTCTACAGGCACCTTAATTCTTTTTACCAAGAAAAAGGATGGCTTCTTCTAACTCTGCATTAAGGATTGAATAAAGTGACTAAAAAGAATTGCTACCCCCTTCTCTTTATTAGCAACTTTATCAACTATCTCTACATTGCCAAAATCTACACAAAGATCAACCTTTAATCTGGATATAACAATATTTAAATAGCTTCAGAACATAAATGAAAGACAGTATTCAGAATGTGGTATAGAGTATTTTATTATGCCTTAAAATGACTAATTCTCCTTCTATATTTTAATACTTTATAAAAATAATATCTTCTATGACATAAACAATGTATTTATCATTGTATACTTGAATAACATCTTCATCTTCTTCAACTTGCTTGCAGAGCATCAAAAACACATTTAATATATTTATAAATAACTTTAAAAGTATAATCTGCATACAAACCCTGAAAAATGCATGTTTTACACTATTAAAGTCAAATATCTAAATGTCATTGTGTCTTCTGATGGAGTTTGAATGGACCCAGCAAAAGTTAAAGCAATCACCTCCTGGCTAAGACTTTATAATGTTAAGGAAGTATAATTCTTCTTAGGTTTTACTAACTTTTATAAGAGGTTTATAGTAATCTGCTGCCTGAAATTCACCCAACTCTTTATTCATCATATCTTCCTGAAGCACAGGCAATATTATTTCTAACTGTGGAAGTGTTAGGAAACCACCTTTTTAGAGATTTCTTACTCTATGTTTTCTTTCAATTTCTAGGCCTTTTCACTTTAATTCATGTACTTTCTACTGCCTTCATCAAACTTCTCACTGGCTTGACTGTGGGAACAAACCTCCATATTGGTTTGGAGCCCTTACCAGACTCTGGAAAATGGAGAGCCCTCATCAAAAGTAATTTAACTTATATAGCTCCATAACTTAATAACTATTATAACTATGATTATAACATTAGTCACATTAGTCACACTGCATAAGATCAGTGTTACAGTGTTAAACTATAATGTTACATGTGACAGTTATATAACTTGACCTCAGAATATTTTCTATGAATAGGTAGAGTAAATTTTTAAATTTGTTTTCTTTAGATCTCTCTCTGCCAAATTAGCATTTTATTATTTGTATCTATATTATCTTTATTAATATATCTTTGAATCTTTCTTTGCCAACTGTGTGATTGAGCTACAGCCTTTAGAAGTCATTTTTATAAGAGCTTTATTTATTTTTAAGCTCTAATAATTGCTCTTTAAGCTCTAAGCATTAAGTCATTGCTTCATCACTTATCATTTGAAAATCAATGATTAGACAGAATGAGTTAAACAGACTCTGAAATAGTATTTCTGCATCTATGCTAACCATCTGCAAAATAACTAGTATGCTAAACTTTTTATTGTAGAATTAACTGGACTTATAGCAAGTAGGCTAACTTAAAGCAGAAACTTACTTCAGATCAGTCTATTGATACTTATATTTAGCTCAATTGCTGAAATATCAAAACTCAATGACTTTTGCTCAAACTTAACTACAAGCACTTTAGATTATTTTAAATAATGAAAAAAGTCTCTTTTTATGCCTATCACCTTAATTTATTTCCAGATATAAAAGATACACACTCTTTATCTTTTATGTCTGACTCCTAATCAAGAACAACCTTGATATTGTCTTAAGACAATGGAGTAAACCACCTTATTAGGAAATTACTCTTTTAAAAGTTTCTTATTCTATATATTCTTCCAATTTCTATGCCTTTTTACTTTAATTGTAAAGGTGACCTTTGAAGGCTGTGGCTCAGTCACATAGCTAGCAGAAGAAAATCCAAAGATGTATTAATAAAGATAAAATAGGTACAATAATGAGGTGCTAATCTAGTAGAGAAAAATCCAAAGAGAATAAGTTTAAGAATTTACTTTGCCCATTAATAGAAAATATTCTGAAGTTGAGTCATGTAACTGTCACATGTAATGTTGCAGTGTGACAATGTTATGTCAATGTTATACCTTGTGACTGATGTGACTGATGTCACAGTCATGGTCACATCATAAGTTATATGGCCACCAGGTCATGGAGACCATATGAACATTACAAGCACTAGAAGTTTTTTTTCTTGAAAAAAGGGAAAAAGAAATATATTATCTGTAACATGTTTCTTTAGAAAATATATAAGCATTTTCTTATAGTCAAAGTCAAGCAAATATTCACCTTTTATCTAAGTATTCTTTATTGTAAATTAATGTCTTTTTATAACTTTGCCAGTATAAATATAATGGAACTTTTTATTGTTTTTTACTCTGTATTCCTTGGAGGAAAAAAAATAAATTTACTATGGAAACAGGCATTGAAGTATTTGACCTATTTCTTTTAATTTTTTTTTAATATTTGCATTTTTTCTTCTGATAAAATATAGATTGAAAATTTGTAAAATATTTTCTATACAAATATATGAGAAAAATATTCATTTTATTTTTCTAACTAAAAAGTGCCATGGAAATAGAAATATTATAACTAATTAACATTTACCTCTCTACTTGTATTACTATTGAGTTGCCAGTAACTCTCAACTTGACTTTCTTAGAACTCCCTAATTGAGTCAATTCCTCTTTTCATAGTACTTTTCAGTTAGAAAAATGAAATGAATATTTTTTCATATATTTGTATAGAAAATATTTTACAAATTTTCAATTCATATTTTATAAGAAGAAAAAATGCAAATATTGAAAAAAAAACATCAAAAAAACAAGGGTAAATACTTTAATGCCTGTTTCTATAGTAAATTTATTTTTTTTTTCTACAAGAAATACAGAATAAAAAACAATAAAAAGTTTTATTGTATTTACACTGGCAAAAGAGTTATAAAAAGACATCATTTTACAACAAAGAATACTTAGGCAAAAGGTACTCCAAATCTGATTCAAGAGGCCTTCCTCATTGAGCAGTAACATGATGTTGAGCTGTTCAGAAGGAATAACTATATAATGATTGAAGATATTTTGATTTACTTTGAAGAACTTTTTTAAGTATGTATGAGGGCATCAAGTAAGAGCATTGGGCTTCATGCTAAGTCATCCTAGCTAGTGGTTGATGGTAAAATTGTATTTGAACAGAGTTTTTAATTGGCAAGCTTATCTCTAGCTAAGTTGCTTTATGGTGGTAAAGTACTGAAGATTATTGTAGTTGGAGTAGACTTAGATGCAATATGAGGCTCCTTCAAAGTAAGTGTGTTACAATTAGAATGCCTCTATAATTGTGAGAAGCTCCTTGTTATAGATGTTGTAGTTGAGCTTGGCAGAGATTATTGATTAAGTGTAAAAGGCAACAGGGCATAGGTCTTTGCTGTCAAAGTCCATCTGTAACAGTATATTGGTAGTAGTATAGTCTAAAGCATTGCATTTAAAAATGATTGATAGCAATAGATCAAAATGTTGGAGGATGGGAATGGAAGTGAATGCTCTTTTTAAGAGTTCAAAAATGCTCTAACAGTTAGAGTCTCAGTTTCAGAAGTAATTCTTCTAGGTCAGGCAGTTAAGGCATTTAGTAATGCTAGAGTAATTGTTGATGAATTGCTTGTAAAAGTTAGTGAAACCTAGGAAAAATTGTATTTCCTTAATATTCTGTAACCTTGACTAGGAGGTGATTGCTTCAACTTTGGCTAGGTCCATTTAAACACTGTCAAGAGACATAATGATGCTGAGGTATTCAACTTCAATGGTGTGAAGCATGCATTTTTTGGGTTTAGCATGCAGGTTATATTTTCAGAGTCATTTTAAAATATGTCAAATATGCTCTTGGTGCTTTATAAGTGAGTTAGAGAAGATTAAAATGTCATTCAGGTATACAACAACAAAAACATCATTCATATCATAAAAGATATTATTTATAAAGTATTGAAATATGGCAGGAGAGTTAATCATTCTAAATGGCATGATGAGATACTCAAAAAGACTATACTGTGTTCTAATCACTGTCTTCTATTTGTGTTCCAGGACTATTAAGACATTGTTATACCTTGATCAAAGATCAATCTTTGTGTAGACTTTGATGCTATAAAAGCAGTCAATGAGGTCATTAATAAAGGGGAAGAGATAGTGGTTTTTCTTAGTGACTTGGTTCAATCTGCAGTGGTTGATACAGAGTCAGAAAGAGCCATCCTTCTTCTTGGCAAAAAGAACTGGAGTGCACACAAAAGAGGCTGAGGGTTATATAAATAGAACAAGGAGAAGACTCCTGCATAACTTTATCACTAATATTGAACAAGGAGAAGACTCCTGCATAACTTTATCACTAACATCTAGAACTCTCTGCAAGTTTCATTCTTAAAGATTAATGTAATGTAAAAAAAGTGCATGATGTTTCTTGCAAAGAAGGCTTTGCCATCAAAAAGGCAGAGCTAGATGAAGTTGAAAAGTCATACAAAGGAGAGTCCTGCATTTAAAGCCTAGGCTTCATTAGCAAAGTTGTCAGTAGCATCATTATTAATCAGTGTCAAAATAAGTTTGGAGGTTGGAAAAGAGGAGATGTGTAGAAGAAAGAGTTGGAAAGCTTAGAAAGAGAGGTATACTATGCAGGTACTCAGGGCCAGTGTGCATAAGTAAGTGTTCAGTGCAAAGACTTTGGGGTCAATACCATAATTCAGCATATTTTTGGAGTCTGCTAAATCACTGTCTCATTTTCTGTATACTAGAACTTGAACTTGTCTCTATCAATGATCCAGATAGTGTGGCTCAAAGTGTTTTATTCAGGGCAGTTCTATATGAAATGACTCAGTTTTTCACATAATAGGCACATACCTTTCGTCTTACAAAGCTCCTTTATTTCCTCTAGCACTGTGATTCAAGGGTGATTAGCATTATATTCCACTTGCAGAAATTGTGTCATCATTGGGGTTGTCAGAGTCATCAGCATCTGGGATGTCCTTAAGTTTATCCTCATCTGCTACTAGTAAATTGCTTGCTACATTTGGCAGCCTGGATGTGGGCTAAAAGGTGGTTGCAAGATGGTCTGGTGGAGTTTAGCCAATTGTTGGAGAATTTGCTAGAGTTGGCTGGTTTTTTTTAGGAATAGAGGTACTGAGTTTAGAGTTGCCATTTTATATTGCTGTTGGAGATTTGGTCTTCTTCAAATTATCATATGAGGGACTGTCTCACTTAGTCTTCTTAGTAGCATTGATTAATCTGTGTGATAAGGTTTTTGAAGCCATTGTATATAGTTTATTTCAGAGTGATTTAAAGGACTTTGCAGATTTGTTTGGGGAGGGCCTTATAAAGTTGAAAGTATAAGACATTGTAATTCTAGATGCTCTTTATATGCAAGTGTAATTTAAACTTCTCCCTAATTTCTGCTGCCAGCAGAAGGCCCTTTAGAATTGTAATAATTGTAATTTTTGTTTCTAGGGCCTTTGAGAGAGGAAAATGCACCAATAGCAAGTTTTCAGCTACTAGTGGATTTGCCATCTAAGAGTTTTCTACTAGAAAGTCCTTGGCCTGGAGATCCACCATTTTTTAGGAGTCTAGAGGCTTAATTAGGAGGAGGGAGACTGTTTGAAAGAGGAATGTAGGCAAAACCTGAAAAGGGATTGGGCTTCTTATGTTCCTTGAGGATTTGAAAAAGAGATTTGAGTCAAGGAAGAGTGTATACTTTGAAAAGTGTTTGTTTAATGTTGTGAAAGTGGGGAGGAGGATTACATAGTCTTGGGTGAAGTGGGTATAAGGAATAGGTTGAGGGCTTGTTGATGTAGCTAAGCATGTGGTTGGACTCTTTATTGTTGTTTATGCACAGAATGGCATTTGCCTTTTTTAGTTGCAAGAATTAGGGGTTTTTCTAGAACTTGTCTCTATATTTGGAAAGTGTCAGTGCTAGAAACTAAGTTAGCCTGAAGATGTGCTGATATTTCTATCTTGCATGCAACTGCCTAATCAAATAGTCTGCCAATAGGATTAAGTGTTCAAATAAGGGCAGAAGCAACATCTAAGTTTTGTTGATGGTACTGGTGTAAGAGCAACCTCTGGAGGCTGTGGCTCAGTTACACAGCTGATAAAGAAAAATTCAAAGTTGTATTAATAAAGGTAAAATAGGTACAAATAATAAAGTGCTAATCTAGCAGAGAAAAATCCAAAGAAAACAAGTCTAAAAATTTACTCTGCCTGTCAATAGAAAATATTTTGAAGTCAAGTCATGTGACTATCACATATAACATCATGGTGTGACATTGTCATGCCAATGTCATGCAGAGTGACTGATGTGACATATGTCACAGTCACAGTCATGTCACAGTAAGAAGTTGGATTACTTTTCCCAGGGTTTAGCAGAGACTTAACCAATGAGGAAGTTTGTTTCTATGGGGCAGCCAATGAGGAGTTTGATGAAGATGCTCAATGGCAGGTGAATTAGAGTGAAAAGGCCTGAAAACTGGAAGGAAACATGGGATAAAGAACCTTCAAATGGGTGGTTCCCTGACAGCTAAGCAGGTTCTAGAGAGAAGTCATTCATAGGCCTTAGTAATCCTGGCATTGCATGTAAAAAAAGTAGGCAAAGTTCATTAGGTCTTTAAATCTTCCTGGAAATAAAGAGATATGGATTTTGTTGACTAGGCTGCATAGCTCCTTCCATAGTGCTAGATCACCTTTGAGAATTTGGAGGGTCCAGAGTGAGAAATTTTCTTGCTCTTGAAGCTTGATAAACATCAATATCTAAGCAATCTAGATCTTAAAGGTGGCAGTAGTGGTTAGCTACTCCAGGCTCCACAGGAGCTTCAAGAGAATTTCAATTCTGAGATTCAAAGTTTCCTGAAGATTTCATTGCACTGCCACATATATGCTTCTATTTGCTCTTACTGTTAAAGCAGGAGACTTTTCCTAGCTCCAGATGTGTTTTTTTGTCTGGGGGGCTGAGAAGAGGCCATGACTGCAAAAGCAGTTAGAGATCCTAAGAGGGGAAGCTGTGAATACATAGAGGTGGTATGGAGCTAGTACCTATAACCTTGTAGTAGTACCAGAGCAGGCATAAAAGAATCAATGCAGGCTATGAGGCTAGAAGAGTCACTGAGAGTTTTTTTATATAGGCTTGAGTGAGAGATCTAGACATGGACTGAGGAGCTAGTGCATGCTAGTCAAGTCTTAGTCCCTGGCTAACCAAGTGAGCCACAGCATATTCAATCAAGTTTATCAGCTAGTAGTGATTTGTGTAAGGTGCAATAAGTGCACCTAAAGGATTTGGGTTAGTAGAGGTTGTTGAAAGAACTTCAATGTTGTAGTTGTAAATAAGTTAATCATATTAGTCAACATTGTAGGCCATGGAGGCCCAGATAGGTTAAGTGGAGGTTGCTATTTTCAGGGAATCTAATGAATAAGAGGAGTCTTGATATTATGTCAGGTTCTGCCAATCAAGGAGCTCATTATATTAAGCAGAAACCTACTAGTAGAGTCTTGCCAAAAAGAAAGACTCATATAAAGACAAGGGTTTAACACTAGAAATTCATGCTAAGGGGGCTTTAAAAATAAGAGAGGAAAGAACAAGTTACAGAAAAGAAAAAGAAAGATAAAGAACTGGAAATAGAGATGAGGAGTTAGTATAAGTAAGATTAAAAACAGATAGGTAAGAAATGGAGTCAAGATAGAGTTGAGATGGAATAGACATAAATAAAAAAGAAATATAGAGGTGAAACTGGATTGGAGAAGAAGGAAGAAAAAAGAAATAAAAAAATGGGATGAAAAGTGGTGTAAAAAGATGAGGAAGTAATAAGAGGGTAGAAATGGAGAGAAAGGGAGGAAACCAGAAAAGATTCAGGAAGTTAGTGTCACAACCCCTTCCGGAATCCCCCAGAACAGCCCCGGAACCCCACCCGGGACCCTCTCCACAACGCGCCCCACCCCTGCAACTACTGACGCCACCATTAACTTGCATCACAACCGCCATCAGCCAATCCCCTGGGAACCCTGCTTCACGGACCCCGGGATCGACCACTATCAACTGCCAGATCACGCTACCTGCTTCCGGCCATCACGCATCACAATCCCCCCACGCTAATTGATCGCGCACCCCACATGCACGATCCCAGTATACAGTCCCGGCCCGCTACTCAATGCCTTCCGGAAACCATCCCAGACACCCTGGAACCCTGAGACCTGACCCCGTAGTACTTATAGCATAGTTCACTGCTGTATTAGTTAGTCTTGAAATTACCTAAATTGCTGCATGCTCTTTGCTTGATTGGTACACATTGACTGGCACGCTTTGACTGGTATGCTTTGACTGGCATGCCCGAATAATCACGTGCTCTAAGTTTGGTACGCACTTCGCGACTTTTAATTTACTAACCAGGTCTCGTCTCAGAACCTCCGGTTCCGACTCGACCCCTGCCAACTCTCAACCTCCGTAAAACACCCGAAACCCCCAGATCAAGTTCCATTTTCCCAGAACCACCCTCCCTATTCGCATCTTGAATCCTGGAGCCTTAACCCTGGAGTTCCAGACACCTGAGTACTTGTAGATCAAGTCTGCCTTGTAAGGGCGTTGCTTTCCCGGAAAGCCCCCAAATCAGCGGAACCTGACAGTTAGAGCTGAATCAAGTTGAGAGAAAATAGAGACAGAATAGAAGAAAGACTTGAAGAGTTAGAAATGGAGGCAAAAAGTGAGATGAGATGAGGCAGAGATAAAAAAGAGTTGAGAGCAAAGAGATGAGATGGATTTGGAGATATAGATGTAAAAAAGAGCTGATGAAATATAGAAGATGAGAGAAGAGAGTGGATATGAAAGAAACTAGAGATTGGTGAACTATGGCAATATCAAGACTATTGTACTGACTACTGGAATCTTTCTTAAGTATCTATAAGATAGTCTCAGGCCTTGGGAGTGATTGTGTGCTAGAAGAGATCAAGCATCAGCAAAATTAGGTGGTGGGACAATCATATGGAAGATTGGAACTTGCAAGGCAATTGTAAAGGTGACCTTTGGAGGCTGTGGCTCAGTTACACAGCTGGCAGAGATCCAAAGATATATTAATAAAGGTAATATAAGTACAAGTAGTAAGATGCTAACCTGGCAGAGAAAGATCCAAAGATATATTAATAAAGATAATATAGGTACAAGTAGTAAGGTGCTAATCTGGCAGAGGGAGATTTAAAAAGAACAAATCTAAGGATTCACTCTGCCTATCAATAGAAAATATTCTGAGGTTGAGTTACATGACTATCACATGTAATGTTACACCATGACATCACGCAGTGTGACTGATGTGACTAATGTCATGGTCATGGTCACATCATAAGTTACATAGCCACCAAGTCATGGAGGCCATGTGAATTGGATTACTTTTTCCAGGGTCTGGCAAAGGCTCCAAACCAATAAGGAAGGTTGTTCCCATGGTCTAGCCAGTGAGGAATTTGATGAAGGCAGTCAAAGGCAGATGAATGAGAGTGAAAGGGCCTGGAAATTGGAAGGAAACCTGGGGTAAGGGACCTCCAAAAGGGTGGTTTCCTGACAAAAAGGGAGAGAAGGAGTAGAGAAAACAGAATGGAAAGTAGTGTAAAAAGATGAAGAAGTAATAGAAGAGTAGAAAGAGACAGACAAGGAGGAAATTGGAAAAGATTTGGAAAGCTGGAGCTAAGTCAAGTTGAGGGGAAATAGAGATAAAGTAGAAGAGAGACTTGTGAGGAGTTGGAAATGGAGGCAGAAAGTGAGACAAGATGAGGGACAAGATGAGGTGGAGATGGAGAGAGTTGAGAGTGAGAAAAGGAAATAAATTTGGAGATATAGATGTATAAGATAGCTAATAAGAGAGAGAAAAAATGAGAGAAGCAAGTGGAGACAAAAGAGACTGGAGAGACTGGCAAACTGTGGGAAACTATGGGAAACTATAGCAATATCAAGGCTATTTACCAACTATGGAGACCTTTTCTAAGTACCTACAGGATGTCTTAGACCTTGGGAGTGATTGTGTGTCAGAGGAGATCAAGCATCAGTGAGATTGAGTGCTGGGACAATTATGTGGGAGGTTGGAACTTGTGGGGTAATTGTGTGGAGCAATGTTCACAAGGTGTTGGGAGTGATCTGGCCCTGTTGTGGGGGAGTTGGTGGTTGTCTAGTCATGCAAGGAAGTAGCAGCCTATATAGGAAACCTCAGTGATCTTGGTGATTAGATCAGTGATGTCAGGTGTTTGGAGAGAGAAAAGTGGGGGTTGGTGTGGCCATACCCAGGAGAGTTTAGTGGGGTTGTAACATCTGCTACTCAGTTCTGATATGCAACAGGCTCATTTTTGGTGCTTGGCTGGAGGATGAGTAGTTCAAAAATGTATGGTTTGAGGCCAAGTAGTGAAAGGTGGATTTTCAGATACTAAGTGAGTCTTTCAAACAATAGAAGCACTCTTCCAGATCAGATACTGGCCAGAGATCTCAGTAAAGCAGACAAGGATGGAGGACAATTTCATATGGTGGTAATTTAGTGCAATTAGCAATTGTGGTAAGGCAAGACAGAGGTTTCTACCAAGCAATCAATATTGTCTTTTGCTCAGAGTAGGCCCATAACCTGTTAGAAATTGACCAGTCTAGCTTATGGTATACAGACAATCTAGTAACACATAAGTTGATTCTAGGTATTCTTATTAGTATGTGTGTCTGTATGTGAGTAGGGTAGAAAACATGCCCTCAGATCATGTTCACAAACTGAGGGTATTGAATGTCTGTATGTGATTAATCTATGTAATGAGGAGACAAAGCAGTTGATGGAAAAGCAGTCAATAGCCATTTTGGCCCTGGCATCATGGCTGTAGTATTTGCTCTCATCACAATATCACATTGCTAATACTTGACAATGCTTAATGACGTCGAGTGGGAGCGTCAAAGAATGCGACATCATTCCTCATGTCTCTGGGATATGACAAAACTGATGGCAGGCAAATCGTCTCCATCGTTTTATGACCATGGACCTCAAAAACAGCTTAAAATCACTACTGTGAATAACCCTACGTATCTTGAATGAAACAGACAGACAAATCAAATTCTTTGTGCCTCATCCCATGTCCTTTTCCATTTCCCAATACCTTCTACTGTATTCTGGTTGGATACTACACTGCTTCACTGCAACTCTAAACGACATCATACATATATTAAAGGTACTAGGTTTACAACGAGATATTCATCGACTCATTACAAGGCTACTAAATTGACCAACAGATCGTCGTGAACCCAAAGATTGTGTTCCTTCAGACATCATGGTGAACAGTAATTCAAACCAAAGAGATTGTACAGAATACCTTGTATGATTGATCAAAGTTTTGGACGTCAAAATCTTCGGGGAAAGAGATGTCGAACGCGCTGATCAGACTTGCTGTCAACAACCTAGCAAAGGAAGCTATTGAGCAATAGGAAAGACGAAGACTGGAAACTGATCAACTTCATGTTGTATAATGCTACCGGCCTGCCAATACAGACTCCTGAGCCGAAGCAGAATGGTACAAATGCATCCGTGTTATGGGGTGTGACACTGCCTAACCAACGCTGTGGTAAGAATTTCTCTGGCTCGAAAAAGTTGCGAGCTAGATCGAACAGCTCAGTTTTAGCATACTATCAACGAAGATAAACATACGGTCACGGAAAATAGCATAGTTTGGAGGCGCGATCGTCGTTCGAGCTGGAATTAGATGCTCCAGGATCTGCGTAGATGAATCCTGGTTCCATCGGGGTGGACCTAAGCATGAACATTAGCTGACGCGAAACGTGTATTATGGATTAGGTCTTAACCCGCAGCTACTGGAGGAACAAGCCGCAGAGCTTCTTGTACACAAGCATCAAGATAAGGCAGTTTCAGTAGAATGGATGCATCTATGTCCTCGAGTGGTCCGTCAAAAGCACCGTTCAACTCAGACCTAAGGCGCCTTTGAATTTGAGGGTCGGCCGCGATATATCGTATGAGTGCCGTCATTGCTTCGCTTACAGTATCTGAGCCAGCAAGAACTATAAATGAAGCGTCTGCATGGGCTTGAAGACGTGTAAGCTCAATCCCGCCATCCGTATCATTTTGCTGTGAGAGAAGTTAATAGAGTTGAAACGTTGAGGAAGGATAATGTGATTTACTACTTACTATAATACTCAGAATGTCGTTTTGATTACCACCGGTCTTTCGGCTCGTTTCTTCTACCTTTTTTCCGGCAAACTAATACAGACCATCAAGGTCATTGAAGATGGAACACAGAACGAGGTAAATGCCTTCTGAAAAGCCAAAATTGGACCAGGGGAAGGTGCAAGTGCAACAAGGTCTCTCATCCAAGGGACTTGTCCAAGCACTGAAATATGTCAAGATGAAGGTGAGGTCCCAAATCAATCTAGTGGCTTACCGCCAACGAAAAGCACGCCCATGTGCAACTGACACATATCGGTATTAAAATAATAAGGATCGGACAGAAACCTCACCACTTCCATCCAGCCTTCCACATCCTTCCCAGCAGCAAGCGTTTCGAACCCACCAGAAAAAGACATATCACCCATGACGTCACTGCAGAGGACATTTATCTGTATCGATCCCTGAGACATCCGCAACACCTACATAGCCCAAAGAGACATCCAGTGGGAAAGCGAAACCGTCTCTTTCTTGTCGGCAAGTATTTGAAGAAGCTGTGTTGTTCGAGCCTGAATGACAAATTGCATGAGGGATGGCATCGGCAAGGCAAGAAATGAGGACCTGAGCGGAAACACGGTAGTGTTTGAGCTTATCGATTGAGAATGCCTTCGTCCAAGCCTAAGCGTAGTGAGAAAGTAAAATCTGAATTGATTTTGTGTTTACGGACCACAAGACGGAGTGCATGCTCATTCTTGTCTACGGTTGTAATGAGAGCGTCAGCATCCTGAGGTGCACCTATGGAGGATGAGAAGAATCACGAGGTGATGTGAAAATTGCACACCTTGGTAAGAGAGAGACCGAAACATTTGACTATAAATGGGCCTAATAGCGGCAGGATCGTCAACAGATAGTTCATTTGGTCCTGAGAGCTGTTAAACAACGCAAATATCAGAGACAAATCATCCACCTATTCTAACCCAAGGACCATAGGTACGATGCATCCTCAGGTAGAGTTAGAAGTACAACATTACTATAGCATATTCCACGACATACTCTTGAAGCTTCAGATGGCGGGTTCCTTTGGCAATCAAATAGCTCATATACCACTTTGAGAGCTTAGCAAGTGTAGGGCCTGGATAGCGAGCAAGCGGGTGCCAAGGCGATAGGCGATATGTGGCAATGGACGAGAAAAGGCCAAACAAAAGTGCGCCTACTGTCGCAGATGATGCAAAGGAAGCATACAGCAGACGCTGAGTCTCGCTGTACAGGTATCCAAATATAATGGTGTGGACAATGGATATCATGCCAAGGGATGGTAGAACCCGTGGTTCAACGCGTTTGAACACCACATGAGAGCTCTAGATGAAATTCTCAGTATGGCACAGGTTGCGAAGGACGATAGACAAACAATTCCAACCACAACAGCAAGCTGGACCAATTGAAGAAGGGGTATAGACATACTAATGACGAGACTGGAGAGGAAAGAAAAATGGGAATTACTTCCCAACAACCCTTTGGCCGCTTGACATATTCACGTGACTGATTGACGTGTTCACGTACATATTTCCATCTTGTACATCAGATAGGCTGTCGGACCTAAAATGGCATTTACCAACGAAGAAAAGAAGTGTGCAATCTGATGCCATCTTTTCGAAGCCGCCTGCTCTGGTGATCCTTGGCATTACTATACACGGAGGTGAAACAGTTGGAAAGGTAGGATTACCCGGGGAGTATGAAACTGCTAGAAAGAATGAAACTGGACTCATCATATGATAGCTTGCGTAGGGAATGATATGTTTCATAATCCTTTGACGTTGCTCCTGTTTAGTTGTTCGTTTGTTGATTTTGATTTCTGAATATTTTTCCGAGATCTAGATTTATTAAATCGAGGCTTCCTGATCAAAAGGTCAAAAAGGTGTAAAAAACACACTATCTTTATGTTCTGTTCCTTTAGCCTCTTTACAGTAAGCACTCATAAATCGCCACAAGCATTTGGTTTCTGAACTGGGATGGCAACCAATCTTCATTAGCTGGATCACCTCCTCTTCAATCAATCTCTGGCGTCTGATTTAGTAGCCCAGAAATGTTGCGAGGCTTTTTTGATGTGTGGCCGTGCATCATAGGTCTTTCAACAGGCGGCTTTTTTGCACAATTCAGGGATCTTTCTTGTCAGAATAATCTTTCTAGAAACTAAATGGAAAGCGATTGATTTCACACTTTTGCGAAATTTTCCCATTTTTCATCTGAGACCATCAAATTTTAAGGATTAAATAATATTTACTTTGGAACAAGATAGGGGTTCCTCGCTATTTAGACTCATTTGATGCAGTATAATGGATTGAGGCTGGGACTGTTTTGGTCGTTGATGCATGATGTTTCATCGTGTTAAATCAATCACCTGAACAATAGGTAATGATGGATGCTGTACACTATGTAGTTTACTAGTTTCAATTCCAGTGCTTCTTTCAAACGAATGCTGATCGGAAATGCGAGCACGAAACTTAAATAAACAGAGATCTTGTCTTCGAATTTTCAGTGTTATTGTTTTTCATCATGACTGGGTTCGTCTACTTTGCTGTCACCATCGGTGCTTCTTTAGTGAGTCCGTTCTTTGAACGAAGAGAAGTTGATGTATTTATCCTTATTCCTCTCCAGCTCAATCAAGGACGTTACAAGTACCGTGAACCAACGCTAGCACAATTCTCTTTGGAAACCATTCTCCTTTGTTCCATCTTGAGCGCAATATTGTCTTTTGTGACCCCAGGCATCACAGCGTGGAATCTCGCTCATAACTTCTTTCTCTCGATTCTGAGCTATTGTGTTTCACTCGGGACGTCTATCGTTGTTTATCGACTTTCTCCGATGCATCCACTCGCAAAGTTTCCGGGCCCAGCTCTTGCTTGTTCATCTAAATGGTGGATGGTCCATCGTATTCTTGTCAAAGGAGGACGGCATCGAAAGCTTCAGGAGTTTGTCTTACCGTTGTGTCCTCGCATAATTGACCAATGAAACAACGCAAAATCAGGTTGCACGCAACGTATGGTGCATGGATCCGGGTGGGTAGGTCGTTGAACTCATGCACTTGGCGATATAGAACTGACTTTCTGACCAGGGCCTAACGAGCTGTCCGTAAATCTTCCGAGTGCGATCAAGCCTATTTATGGGCAACTCAGCCGCGGACCCTTTTACAAAGGCATGGAGTTCTTCAACCCATCTTTAGGATGAACGTTGAGATTTTGCGCAGGCACACCGGCTAAGGCTGACACATTGATAACTGTTACAGATAGAAAAATACATTCTCGTAGGCGTCAGGTGAAACTATTTCCCGCTCGGCGTGCAGTATCTGACAAAGGATGTAGGCCTGGACAAAAGCTGTAACGGGTGACGTTATGCGATCTTTCATTCCGTCGGTCGAGGTATGTGCGTCCTGCACTTGAAAGCTCCCATGCTCATTTCCAGTAGGCTCGCGTCGCCCAATTGATTGACATCTTTCGCTCTTACGCCAATCAGAAACTTCCTGTCGATATTGATCACTGGATCAATCTTTTCTTCATGTTAGTTACTCTAAGGAAGACAGGAAAATACTACTTACCTCCATGCTACAGGGATAGTATGGGTGACATGGGATTTTCCGGTGGATTTGAGATGATGGCAGCTGGAAAGGACACTGAGAAATGGTTACAAACGGTGCGTAAAGAAAGCACCAATGTGCAAGTACTCATATCAGGCATGAGCAGCTAGCCACAGGGGTCATATTCGTCAGTTGTAAGTGGTTTACTTGAGATGAAGTAGACTCTCATATCATGTCTAGGTATGGGACAAGTTCCTTGGCTGCGTGATCTCTTTCGTTTTTTACCTCAAACTGGACCGATTCAATCATTCCAGGCAGTAGGCAGTTTCTTTGGTAATTTAGTATCTCTTCAATACTTAATGTGTTGATAGTTCACACAAGCCAAAGTTGACGAAATTCAAAAGACAGCCGCCAAGAAAAAAGATATTTTAGGAATTCTAGTAGGTCTCTTGACATGATTACTCAAACGAAAAAAGGCTGAACTTGCCCAGTTAAATGAAAGCAGTCCATCCCTGACCTCGGATGAGGCAGCCGCGGACGCCTCTTTGATTGTCGTCGCTGCCACCGACACGAGTGTTCAAACAGTCGTCACATTCCTTCGGCATGTCATAACACACCCTGATTGCGCCCATCGCCTCCATAACGAAATTTCCGAGACTGTATCCGATGGGATTCTCAATATCGAAGCTGTCCTGAAGCTGTCTTACCTAGATGCTTGCGTGCTGGAGGCTCTTCGGATCATGCCACCCGGCCCATTTGGTATCTATTGAAAGCTTCTTGATTATCTGTATGCACTCACATGACGTTCCTAGGTCCACCTCGTACTACTGGACCCAGTGGTGCCATTGTCTGCGGTGAATGGGTACCAGCTGGGACAACAGTCCATGTTCCTGTCTACACGATGCATCGTGATCCATCGTTCTTTGGCGTATACGCTGACAAGTTTATTCCCGAGCGTTGGATCGAGGACGAAAGAAGGCTCAATCCCAGCTTAGAGCCATTTGACCTAAGTGCATTTATGCCTTTTAGCCATGGTTATGGATCTTGTGTTGGGAAGCAATTGGCGCTCCAAAACATCAAGTACATGCATCTTGGTTTTACCACACTCAAACCATGCTTATTACCAATTCTTCAGAATACTAATAGCGTCAATTCTCTGGAGCTTTGACCTCTCCCCTGAGGACGAATTCAACGCGACCAATTTTGACGAATCGTACCAGGTAAAAGTCTTGCCAAAATTCCCACCAACGGTTCCAAACGATAATCTTCTAGGAGTATGGCCTATGGAAACACGACCCACTGAGACTAATGATGACTTCGAAGATGCAATGAAATGTCAATAGTGGCAATACTGACTCGTACATTCCTCATTCAACGTGACGATATGAATATCTTGTCTTAAATTCACTCCTTTTATTCCCTTTGAATCACGACTGTAGTGATTGTTTTATTCTAGCTTATCGGAAAGTCAAACGGAAGGTAAAGGCTGAAATGTAAAAAAACATTCAAGGACTTTGGGGTGTGCATGACTAATCAGACACCGAGATATATGTGTTGGGACCCTCGACAATTGTCACTATTAACCTTGTCGCTTTGTCATGCCATGGTCACTCCTTTCATTCTCGATTAATTCGAGGCGAGGATTGAGAGCGAATGAGGAAAGAGACTTCTTATGCGTAATGGCGAGCCCTAGAGCTAAATTATATAACGCTTTGTCTCAGTGGCGCATTGTCGAGACTTTGTTAGAAGTGTACACTAAGATACACGGAGGTTAATCCTCAGTCTCCGTACAACGACTGGGCTTTGCATACCTAAGATACACGGAGGTTAATCTATGGTATGCGTAAGTAAGTCCGTCCGTAATCTCATAGGTAACTATGTACTCACCCTCAGTCTCCGTACAACGACTGAGGGTGTTTGTTGTTCCCGTCCACATAAGGAAGAGCCGAGGTGTAAAATATACACATGGCATCCCTAATATTGGGAAGTACAGGAAATTCTGAGGCAAAATTGGACGTTTAAGTAGTAATACTGTTTGCTGCTGGTGCAGCCCTCCCAATCTAAGAGAGGAAACAAGGTTCGACTCCTTACCATGCCCAGGTGTCCGTTATGGGTCCGTCCACATAATATACTCTCATATATTTTTCTCTGCGGCCCTGAGTGTGACCCTGACTCGATTAATCAGTGTGCATGGTGCTCATGACGCGCGAGATTCCAACACTCCTCCTCACCGCGGGCACTGATTAGTCGGCTCCTCCTCGCATGGAATACTGGGCCATCCCTAAGATGCTGCGGAGTCTGATGAATTGGGGGGTAGCCAGGGCTTTCGTAAAGATATCCACAATGTTATCCTTCGTGTTGATGTAGCACACTGTTATCTCTTTTGATGCGACCCGTTCTCATAGGAAGTGATACTTAATGTCGACATATTTGACTCGTTGATGGCAGAATTGTTGTCACATAATATTGTCGTAGCCTCCTTAAACTTGTGTCAGAGTGCCTCAAGTAGTGACCACAGCCATATGCATTCTTGAGCTGCCTCGAATGCCACCATGTACTCAGCCTCACATGATGAGGCCGCGACTGTTCATTGCTTTTGCATTGCCCATGAGACCACACCCAAGCCCAATATTCAAGCATAGCCACCAATGCTTCTCCTGGTGTCGAGGCAGTTTGCCCAGTCAGAGTCCATGAATCCAACTAGCTGCACTGGATCTTGACCACCGAGGTATAATCCAAGAGTCCTGGTTCCTTTTAGGTAATGCAGGGTCCTTATGGCGGCATTCCAGTGTGTATGAGTGAAGCAGTCGAGGTACTGAGTAAACTGTTGTACTGCATACTGAATGTCTGGTCGCGTGGAGACAGCTAGCCACAGTAGACCCCCTACCAGTTGCCTGTAGGGTAAATGTGCTATCTTCCTGCGTTCCACCTCTGACAGTAATGATATGTCTGCTCACCTCAATTTAGTTCCTTGGTCCATAGGAGTGGAGAGTGGCGCAGCATCCATTTGGCTGAACTGTTGGATGAGTTTATTGATGAGAGCCATTTGTGACAAATGGACACAATTCTCTCCCCTTGCCCAATTTACTGTGATCCTGAGTATGTGCTTTGGGGTGCCTAGATCTACAATAGTCCAAGTATTAGCTAACTTGCATTTGAATTGATTACTCACCTCTTTAGTGCTTGAAATCACCAAGAAGTCATCAACATGTACTCCTGCTATCACTGTACCATCTCCTGTCACCCTGTGATATACACAGGCCTTACATGCGAGTCTTGTGAAACCCCAGCTACACATCTGCTCATCTAAGGTCTTGTTCCAAATTTGTCCTGCTTGCTTCATGCCATAAAGTCCTTTTACCAGTTTGCATACCCATGTCTCTCACCCTCTCTCTTTGAACCCCCTTGGTTGCTCCATGTAAACCCTCTCCTCTTCAGGTAAGATTCCATTCAAGAATGCTGTTTTGACATCAATCTGACTGGCCTTCCATCCCAGAGATGCTGCCAGATGTAACATCACCCTCCAGAATTCTGTGCATGCCATTGGTGAGGTAGTATAAGTGGAGTCCTTGCTGTATACTTGGTTGAAACCTTGTATCACATGCTGCATCTTGAACTTGGTTATGTTCCCCTTCTCATCATGTTTTATGGTGAACACTGGTCATCCCTTCAATACTTGATGTCCATGTAGCACAGATTCTTGTGGGACTGAAGTCCATACTCCCATCTCCTTGAGAGAGTTTAGCTCATCCTTATATGACTCAATCCATCTTTCTCTATCTGCAGAATTCTATGCCTCCTCCCATGTCCTTAGTGCTTTGAGGTCCATACCAGGGAGAATGAACTGTGTGTTGCTATTTATGTTGATTGCAGAGAGTATCTGTTCAAGGTCTGGATTGTCTGTTTCATTCATAGCTGTTCTTCATTCCATTCTGTTTTGTTTGACACATTCAGCAGCTTCCTTAGACTCTCTTACTGCTTTGTCTATGCATGACTCATGGTTCTGTCCTGCATCAATCTTCTCTGTGAGTATAACTGTTCTTGTTGAGCACCATAGTTGCAGCTGGGGTATTGGGTCCTCTGCTTCCTGTCATTGTTTGCCTATTAACCCTCCTTGCACTGTAGGAGGATCTTCTGTGGGTTTGTTGAATATCACACCAGGGATTTTTGGTATCTCATTGTCAGCATCTGAGTGTGTGGGTTGTATAGGAGCACTCATTGCATGCTTTGCAATGGACAACATGTCAGGAAAATCAGTGTCTGTATCATTGTGTCCTAGTTGAGAATCACCGGCAGGTGGAGAAGGCAGGGTATCATTGTAACTTTCAATAAACCAGATATGATATATACTGTAGACTCTCCTTGTTGTCCTATCATAGCATCTGTATGCTTTTGAATTGGCATCATAACCTATTAGCACACATTCAATAGAGCATTCAAAGATTTTGGGGTTGTGTTGATTGAGGATTAGTACAAAGGCTTGACAGCCTATCTCCCTGATGTATGAGTACAATGGTTTCCTTCCATACCACAGCTCATCAGGTGTTATGTCACAGATAGTAAAAGTTTTCATTTTGCCATGGAGGTGAGCAGCTGTAAGGTAGAATTCATCCCATAAAAATGGTGGACATTTAGCAGTGAGCCTCATAGCATGTGCTTTTCCTCCTAGTGTATGATGCATCCTCTCTACCCTACCCATATGTGCTGAGGTGTAGGGTGCCCCAATCTCTAGGAGAATGCCTCTCTGCTGATACCATTCCTTATGGTGTTCACCATTGAGTTCACTATCATGGCCCATTCTCAATATTCTCAAATGCATTTCTGTCTCATTCTCACATGCAAGAATCCAGGCCTTGAGTTCATTGAAGCTATCATCCTTGGATTTTAACAGGATCAACCATGGTTTATTTGTATAGTCATTGACAATATTCATGACATAATTATTACTTATGCAAGATGTGACTGCTACTGGTCCTGTCAGATCCACCCAGACTTTCTCTAGTTTCCTCATTGCCTTATGCCCTTCCCCTTCCTCACACTCCTTTGGTACTAGTGTCCTACATTGGTCACACTTGGGAAGCTTGGAAGGGAACATAGAGGGCATACCTTCAATCATGTCAGCATGTATCATTTGAAGGATGGACTAGTAGTTTGCATGTCCCAGGTGAAGGTGCCATGATTGTATATTGAGTGGGGCATAAATAGTGAGGGCATAGTCAATTGTCATATTAAGTATATAGAGACCACATTTGGGCAGGAGAGTCCCCATAGCCACTGGCTTTCCATTGAGCTTCTTTGTTAGAGTAGTATCATCAAATATTACAGATATTCCATATTTGCAATTCATTTTACTGACCAATAGGAGTTAGACAGTAGACTTTGGTATATAAAGTGCATTTTCTAAGTTGATGTATGTTCCTCCAGCAATATATACACATATGGTCCCTATACCAATTGCTGCAATAGAGGTACCTCCCACTCCACATATCTGTTTCATGGAAACCAGGGTTATACTGATAAAGTCACCTTGATTTGGGGAAATATAGGCTGTGGCACCCAAATTGAGGTAAAATGGTTCTGACAGCTGATCCTGGCATGATAGTGCTTATTCATATTCTTCAATGAGCATGGTAGTGCTCTTGTATTCATCAACATCTATCACAGAGTCAATGTCACACTCCTCCTCAAAGGCAATCCACACATCAAACTCCAGACTTTCTACATTGGCTAGGAAGCCTGTGGTGGGTAGGGTATCAGAGCTGAGCCTTGCAAACTCTGCAATGCTCATGTTGGTTAATTTGGGTGTTTGCATTGTGAGGTATGCTGCAATCATTGCTGAGTCACCCTCTAAGGTGAATGTGCTCTCCCCTGCTGGGGTAAATGTAACTCTTGAAGGTGTCTTGTCCTTCTTCTCCCTCTCCTTCTACTTACTTTCATAGAATGCCAAATGTGCCTTTTTTGATTCCTCAACCAATTTCCCAGCCATCCCACCACCCTCCAGGATGCACCATGGTGTAGTGTAACTAGTGTAAATATGAGTAGGATGCTGGCAAGCCTTGCATGATGTGCAGGTGATCTCCTTTAACCTTGATGTCTTGGTGGGGACAGCAGCAAGTGCAGAGTTGACATGTGTGGAAGGGAGCCTGTCTGCATCAAGGAGTATCTGCTCCCCTTTCAAAAAGAGCCTGATCTCTGTTGGACCATATTTCAAGATGTCACTGGCTTGTCTGAGGTCATGGGAGATAATGGAGTGAATGTGCACAAACAATTTATCAGATAGCATAGACAGCACTGCTATAGACTTTAACAAGTTCTTAGTTACCTCTTCTGCATTGAACATGCAGTTGATCTTCTCAAATATCATATCCACTGTCTTTGTGAGGGGCTCTAACAAGCTGCACTTTGCAGTAAAGGCCTCCTGCAATAGCCAAACCTGTTTTATGGAGACCACACCACTATGGCAGTCTTTTAGGTAAGACCACAGGGCCTCAGGGTCCTCCTCCTCAGCACACAGTTTTTACTCAAATGGGGATAATGCATGCTTCAAGAAGGAGCATGCAAGGTGCCAGTTTGAGGTCCAGGAATGGTAAGCCCACAGTTTATATGTGGTATGTGGAGATGGTACAGGATCAAAAACATAGTCCCACAACTGTACCATTGAGAGCTCAAGCTTCATGGCACAAGCCCACTCTGCATACTTCCCATCATCCTTGTTAAGAATATGTTCAGCCCATGAAAATGTTATTTTGCTAACAGGAAGAATTGTTGGATTGGCAGAGTTGTCTATGGATCTCATCTTAGCAATATGCATCTCAGAGGGAGTCTTAGGTGGTTGAGAGGGAGGTTCAGGTGAGCTCAGAGTGTTCCCAATTTTTGGTGCAATAGGCAATAGCAATCAGTAAATCTAGTTTGCTAGACAATTGGTTCAGTGATTGAGAAGTGTGGCAGTGGCTTGCAAGGCAGGTGAGGTCAAAATAACACTTCTAAAGGGCAGTGCAGCACAAGCCCATAACTTATTAGAAGTATACACTAAGATACATGAAAGTTAATCCTCAGTCTCTGTACAACAACTGGGCTTTGCATACCTAAGATATACAGAGGTTAATCTATGGTATGCATAAGTAAGTCCATCCGTAATCTCATAAGTAACTATATACTCACCCTCAGTCTCCATACAACAACTAAGGGTGTTTGTTATTCCCATTCACATAATATACTCTCATATATTTTCTCTGTGGCCTTGAGTGTGACCCTGACCCAATTAATCAGTGTGCATGGTACTCATAATGTACAAGATTTCAACAGACTTTTGGAAGTGAAGTAAAACAATAGAAGTGGTATAAAGAAACAACATACTGAACATGAAGCTAGATGTCAATATCCTTGACACTCCCACTTGACATTAGCATAGGGTTGATAACCTCTAATTTCAAGCAATGCTCTTCAAAGGTTTTGCAGGATAAAACTTTAGTCAAGGCATTGTCAATCATATCATGAGTTGAGATGTAATGTAATCCAATAATCTTGCAAAGAATATGTCTGCAAATAAAGTGAAATCAAATGTCAATTTGCTTGGTGTTACAATCTTGACACCAACTTTGACAAACACTAGACTTATTCCCTATTTTTCACATTTCCAACATCATTACTTAATTTTATTTCATTATTTTTCTTTTTAGTTTCACTACTACATTATAATTTGCTGATGTTCTCCTCTTATTACTATTTCACAAGCTTTTCAATCCTCAAACTTCTCCTACTGAGTAATTCTTCTTCTATATTTATTACCTATAAAATTAATTTATTTACAGACTTGGTGGAATTAACACAGTTGTTCATCTCTTGTGCTCTCATTTACTCAGTTTCAAAGTTCACTCAAATCACTGAATAGGTTCTTGATGCTTGGCTCACAAATAATTGACTAGATTCTTGGATAAAGCAATGCTTCCAGTACTGTCAATATAAATGAATATAGCCCTGGTTTGACTAAAAGCTATGTCTTTCCACAGGTTTTGCCAAACATAAGGCTTCTCTAGTGGCATTTGCAGAGTTTACATATCTAGTTTTGACAGTAGAAGTAGTGATTACTGTTTGTTTTCTGGAGAACCAAGATACAAGACTGCTATTTATATTGTAGCACCATCTGCTAACAGATTCTTGATTGTCACCATCTTAAGCCAAATTTGCATCACTCCAGCCAATAAAATGTATGGTATTTTGACTTAATCTGCCTAGTTTCAAACTGTAAGATTTGGCTCCCTTAAGGTAGTTGTAAAAGCAACCTCTGGAGGCTGTGGCTTAGTTATATGGCTGGCAGAGGAAAATCCAAAAATGTATTAATAAAAATAAAATAAGTACAATGATGGGGTGCTAACCTAGCAGAAAAAAATCCAAAGAGAATAAGTCTAAGGATTTACTCTGCCTATCAATAGAAAATATTCCGAGGTCAAGTCATGTAACTATCACATGTAACATCATGGTGTGATACTGTCACAACCATGTCACGCAGAGTGACTGATGTGACCTATGTCACAGTCACAGTCACATCACTAGTCACATGGCCACTAGGTCATGGGGGCCATGTGAATTGGATCACTTTTGACAAAGGCTCCATCAGAGCCCTTGTTGAAAGTGATCCATTTTTCACAGTCTGATATTGGCTCCAGACCAATGAGAAAGTTTGTTCCCACAGTCCAGCCAGTGAGGATTTTGATGAAAGTGCTCAATAGCAAGTGAATTAGAGTGCAAAGGCCTGAAAATTAGAAGGAAACATGGACTAGGAGACCTCTAAATGGGTGATTCCCTGACAGTAATGTGAAATATGTTTGCAGCTATCAACATGCAAAATGCCTGGATTATTTGAGAATGAAGCAAGTAGACTAACTGAAAATTATATATTAGGACAAGTCTACATAGTATAAAGTCAAGAATTAGTTATTGAAATGTAATTGAGTTCTTTTGCATATATATTATAGGCTTTACAATTAGCATCAATTTTTGGCAATTGTAGTAGAAATAGATTATAATTTGTTGGTAAAGAAGTAGAGATTGAATGACAAGCAGACATTTTGAATTATTCTATGATGAAATCAATATATAATGCTTGATTCAAATAAATAAATCAATTGGAATGATCTTGTTTAATGTGTAAACTCAGCATGTAATGAATTTCACCTAAGTCAAATATATGAAATTTTTCATTCATATCTGTTTTGAAAGATATAATTCTGCAAAAGTCTTTTCCAGCAACCACTATGTCATTAACATAGAGCAATACAATTAACACAATTGAGCCTTCAAAATGTGAGATGTAAAACAATCATTTGCATGTAATTGACAGAACCTACTATCTGGCAGCATGCTGTTATGGAAGTCCAGAGATGGACCATGAATGAGTTTTTATACTTGTAGAGTTTCTTGATTGGGAAGCAAAGGCATGGTGTTATTACTACATACTACATATCAACTATACAGTTAAATACTAGATCTTTAAAAACATCCTAAGAGAACTATATAATTAATTTATCAGTCTATTAATGATGCAGAATGCCAGAGAGGCATTTAGAAATGCTGTGTATAAAGACAGCATGAAGGTACAAGGATTCTACAATACCTTACTGGAGCATATACAGAATATAGTAATATATTCCAATTCATATACAATTTGCAAGGCATTTATAAATGACCTACTGGCTAAGATGCAGAAGTTGCTGTTTAGAGATGATAATTTGTCTCCAAGAATAACCTCTGTTAAGGAATTCCTCATTTATGCAATTTAGTATGAGCAAGCAGCTCATACAGCAAGTCACTACAAACAATGTAGTAGCCAGAGGCATTTTCAGCCAAGAAAACTGATAAGAATCAGCATCTTTCTTAGTGAAGAAGTCTAAAATAGACTACAATTGCAATTTATAATTTGTGGTACAATATATAGCAGTGCTAATGGAGGCTAGACTGGCATTAAAAGCAAAAGCAATAGGCAGCACTGCCTAGGCAAAGTTTTAGGCCCCAAGGTAGAATGCGTTACGTCCATGCTGGCAGAGGCAAACTTGCCCCAAAGCTTTTGGACATATGCCCTCAGTGCGTACTGTCATGTACACAACCAATGCCCAACCTCTGCTCTACCACATGGCAAAACCCCCTTCGAGGCATACAAAGGAAGGAAACCACGCATTGGCCATCTGCATATGTTTGGTTGCATGGCTTATGTCTTAGTCAGTCGTGAAAATCAACATGGACTGGAGGGGCACTCATTACCAGGTATATTCATTGGATACCCTGAGAATCATGTTGGATGGAAAGTGTACGTCCCCAAGACCAAGCACATAATCATCTCCAGAGACGTCGTATTTGACAAATCACGTTTCCCTGGCCTTGCACTCATGAGTGCACCTCAGCCACCACTGCACCTATTCGACCATCTGACAGACCTCAATCAGGATGCCACCAGTGACCGCGACAAGCTGTCAGTTGAAAAGGATGAAGACGCCCCAAAAACGGTGGGAGCAAAACCTGAAGAAATGGTGGGAGCGGAGCCAGACCCCCAGCCAACACAAGCACTGCGTCAACCATGCCCTCCACCACCTCCACGGGAACCCAGCCAGCGCACGCGCATCCCAACACAAGGACCAAATGCCGGTTACTACGACACAATTGAATGACAGAAGAACCATGAATCTCCATTGCTGTGCCAACCACCACTGCCGCCACCACCTTCGCCATACCCAGATGAGGCCCCAGAGCAGCTCCCATGGGGGGTCAACATTGGTGACATTGACAAACATGGTGAGCAGGAGGTAGATCTCGCTCTGAATATAGATTCCGATGAGGCCTTACTTCTTGCCGGACAAGCCTTTGTTGAAAATGGTGCTGAACTCGGTGGGTATGGAGTGGTATATGCTAATGCAGCTCAGGTCTTCAAAGTTGGAGCACATGATACCAATTCAAGGTCCTACCGTGAGGCAATGGCAAGCGATAACGCCGCTGAATGGCACAAAGCAATGGTGAAAGAAATGAACTCGCTTAAAAACAATGGCACCTGGCACGCCATGTACCTGCCTGTCGGACAGAAGGCTATCAGGTCCAGGTGGGTATTTAAGGTGAAACACTTATCAGATGGTGCGATAGAATGCTTTAAAGCTTGACTAGTGGCCCAGGGCTTTAGCCAGCGGCCAGGACTCGACTTTGATGAAACGTTTGCTCTGACGGTGCATTGGGCTGCAGTGCACACAGTCCTAGCCTTGGCTGCAGTTGAGAACATGCACCTCAAGTCCATGGACGTTTCCTCGGCATTCCTACATGGCGTAATCGATACGGATCTCTATATGAAATTCCCAGAAGGTTTTCCAGAGGAGGTCCCACCCAACATGCAGCATAAACCAGGTGAAGGTGATGCGTGTGCTAAGCTTGAAAAGGGTATATATGGTCTACGACAGGGTGCAAATCTCTGGAATAGGCGTCTACATGAGGTTCTTGTCAAACTACACTTCACCTGCATCACATCCAATCTCTGCGTCTACATGTACCTCAGGGAGGGCGTCTGAATCATCATCCCAATTCATGTCGATGACATGACCCTTGCATCAAAATTGCGAGCAGCAATCCTCACGGTAATTGGCGAATTGCGCTAGTTTTTCAAACTTTGCCACCTCGATCCGACTACAGGCCTCCTCGGAGTCGTTGTCTCTTGCGATCGTGCCCATTGCAAGCTTTGGATTGATCAAAAAGCATATGCTGTGGAGCTGCTCTCTTGCTTTAACATGCTCGACTGTAAGGCAGTCACCATGCCGCTCGACTTTGGAGCCCGTCTCTCAAAAGCGGATTCACTGCAGACACCTGAGGAACTTGAGAAAATGCGCACAATCCCATATATCCAAGCCACAGATGCTCTTCTATACCTTGCCATGTGCACATGCCCAGACATTGCCTATGCCATTGGCATGTTATGTCGATTTAATGCTTGCCCTGGACCTAAACACTGGGCGGCAGTCAAGCACTTGATGAGGTATATTAGGGGCACTCTGGACTACAGGATAGAGTACTCTGCCGAGGCAGCCTCTTCACTCTCTTCCCCGTTCATCGCTTATGCCGACTCAGACCATGGCAGGAACCCCAACAATGGCTGTTCCACCACGGGCTGTATACTCATGGTTGCCAGAGGCGCAGTCAGCTGGATGTCCAAACTTCAAACAATTGTCACGCTCTCAACCACAGAGGCAGAGTTTGTAGCAGCGAGTAAGACAGGCCGCGAGCTCTGCTGGCTCCAGAACTTCCTCACTGACATAGGTACTCCTCAGTTGACACTGCTTACCCTCAACTTCGACAATCAATCTGCCATACTGGTTTCGAAGCAGCCGGAGCACATGAGAAGACTCAAACACCTCCCACTGGTTCTGGCTCTGACAGGCTGTCTACGATGGCAAGATCAGACCAGCTTACATCCTGACTGCTGATATGGCAGCCAATCTTCTGACTAAACCACTACCCCGCGATATGGTCAATAAACTTTGCAGAAAAATGGGCATTGTAGGAGAATTCTCCAGGGGTGAGCTTCAGTGACACTATGGACACTACGTCAGGTGGGAGTGTTGAAGTTCCTACATAATGAGGAGTGTGCCACAGTGCACGTGACCTAGCTAGTAATTTTTCGTCCCCTAGTGCCGTTGTCTTCTTATCCTGAAGCACAACAACACTAGGTATGTATTCTTTCACTACACAAAATATATCTCATCCTGAAGCACGACGACACTAGCCCACCCATACTCATCTAAGTGTGACTCTGTCCCTGCTGCGCCTTATTAGCTGCAATAAAAACAGTCTGCAAAGGGGAAAATTACACAGAATAGTCTTTGGAAATGTGCAAGCAATAAGCATGCTCTCATCATAAGTGCAACGAATACCATATTTAGGTTTTGGCACTGATGTTTATTCAGGAGCATACATCAAGACCTTGAGGCCTCATCCCATCATTATCAAGTACACCATTAGTGAGGGCTACTCTACTGCCCTGCTCATTCCTTTTTCTAGTGGGCCTAATGGTCCCACCAAAGTACTTGATTTTTCTGCCAGCTTAGCTAGTGCTGTATTCTGAGCTGCAGTGTATAGCACCATTAACTTCCTCTCTCCTGCAACTATCAGCCCTTTAAGTGGCTGAATCAGAGTGTCTTAGAGCTTACCAGGCACATCCAATGCTGTCTATACAACATGGACTGCTCTCTCTGACAGCCACTCAATGACAGACTGTGTAAGAGTGACTTCTGGAGGCTGTGATTCAGTTACACAGCTGGCAGAGGGAAATCTAAAGTATATTAATAAAAGTATAGTAAGTACAAGTCATAAAATGCTAGCCTGGCAGAGGGAGATCCAAGGAGAACAAATTTAAGCAGCCACTCTATCAGTCAGTAAAAAATAATCTGAAGTTGAGTCATGTGACTGTCATGGTATAACATTGTTACACTAGTATCATGCAGTGTGATTGATGTGACTAATGTCATGTCATGGTCACAGTCACATAGTAAACAGGTTATGGGGCCATGTCAATTGGATAACTTTTGATGAGAGCTTCATTAGAGTCCTCATTGAAAGTGATCCATTTTCTAGGCTGTGACAAAAATAAAACTGGGCCTCATAATCAATAAAGAAGCCAGTTCTCATAGCCCAACTAATTTAGAAGTTTGTTTTCACAGTTTAGTCAGTGAGGAGTTTGATGAAGGCAGCAGAAAGCAGATGTATTGAGGTGAAAAGGTATGGAAATTGAAAGAAAACATGGAGTAAGGAACCTCTAAAATGGTGGTTTTTTAATAGGCTGAGGCAAGGTCTTTGCTACCTCCACAAAAGTTTCTGCTAGAAGTAGAAGCCAGTTTGCTTCCTGTTCATTTTGTTTGAGCTGTTTCAGCTCTGCCTAATAAGGGAACACAGCTTTCTGCTTTGCTCTCTGTTTAATTTGTAATAGTGCTCTTCTTCTCTAAGCACCTGTGGTGCACTCCTCATTTCCTCTTGCATCCTTTATATGATCTGCCAGTTGTTGCAAGTGCTGCACTCCCTACAGCTCCAGGTACCAGCTGGATCTATCTATATGGCATATGCTAAAGGCATGAGTTATAGCTTGTCAATTTATAGAGATTAGCTTATGTGAAATCAGCTAAAGGAGCCTTTTATGCAATGAAATTCTATAATCAAGGATTTTTTCATAAACAAATGTTTTTCTTATTAAATCAACAGGCTGAAACATTATTGAAAGCTTTAAAATTATATAAAGCTAAATCAAAAAGAATAACAAAACAACTTATAGTCTTTATATGAATGAATAACACTCCTAAGTTTCACAGCACACTATGAATAGATTATGTTTATAAAGAGGGCCTCATATTTGACACTACTATACTTTACTCCTCAGCCTTTACTGGCTTAAAAAACTACTCTAATATTTGACCTTTTTGGAAAGATTCACATGGTGTGCAACAATTACCAAAGCTAAAAAATCATAGAAAATCACATGACATACACCTGCATCCTGGCTTTATAATGAAGCATAGATCATGTGATCTAGACAAGAACTCACTGATTAATAAATCAAACAAAATATCCAATTGTTGGAGCAGTTTTTTAACCAACTTCAATTTTCATATTTTCTCAACACTTTTAAGCAGTAGAAGATGGAGACACCTTGTGGGAAGTATAAACAATGTCATGTGACCTTGTTTGTACTAATTTGACATGTTCAACTTTAATTAATCACCTTTTTGACACTTGACCACTATTAAATAACTTACTTTTGCTGTTAATTGCTCTTTTATTGCTTCTCTCCTCAATGAGGAGTATTTTTAGTGTCAAATTCAAGCAAAAACTGGCCTGAAAAAGAGCACTGTGGGGAGGATCAGCAAAGAATTGGAGAGCAACAAAAATAATTATCTTAGAGATAAGCTTATAGCATATAACAAATAGTTTATTATTATTTGTCAATTACTACTAGGAAGCTGGATAATGCTGTTCAAGCCACACAGTTCATTAATTATGTCATCTACAATCCTGTTAATTTTCAGACAGTCAGAAATGCATTGAAGAAGGCAGGTTTTTACTCAGTAATAAAGAAGAAGGTTTCTATACTCAAAGCTGCTTATCATGCAAACTATATAGTGGAGAATTGGAAAAGGATTTTGTGGAGTGATGAAATAAAGATCAACTGGATTGAATCAGATAAAAAGGTATATATGTGGAAAATTCCAGGAAAACCATTATCTGACTGCACTATTACACTAATTATTAAACATGGAGGAGGAAACAATATAATGGTATGGGGCTGCATGTGTAAGGGTGACCTCTGGAGGCTGTGGCTCAGTCACACAGCTGGCAGAGGGAGATCCAAAGTGTATTAGAATATGTACTGACAATATTATAATAACTACTCACCTAGCAGAGGGAGATCCAAAGAGAACAAGTCTAGGGATTCCCTATGCCAGGTTGGATGCTTCAGAGGCTTCTGAAGCATGGGAAACAACTGTACAGTACAACAAAACCTTAAAGAAGCATGGGAAACAACTGTACAGTACAACAAAACTTTAAAAACTCAAAAATTGACTAACTAAACAATAGTGCAAACAAGGCAGGAAAACTCTGGACTTTAGAAGTCAGAATGACAAACTCCGGCTTATATAAGCAGCCTGGAAGTGGTGCTGGAGGGTCCACACTTGTCTGGATGATAGCTAAAGAACTAGAGCACCTCAAAGGTTGAAAATAGTGTTAATAGATAGTATTGAGAGAATAGAAACAACACCATGAGAGAAGATAGAAGAAGTAAAGAAATGAATGAAAGGAGAGTGAAGGAATAAGAAGTGAAAGAAGAAAGGAAAGAAGAGAATGAAGAGTCCCCTGACATTATCCCTCTTCTAAAGTGTGGCATCTCGACATGCTGGGTAGAAGTAGTTCTGGATGGCTTGGTCTACCTTGAAAAGAGAATAGAGGCCTCTGATTGCTTGGGGAGCATTGGGATGCTGTTGATAGAATTTCTGGACCAAGGCAGGGGCATGGACATTTTCTTGTGGCTCCCAAGAGATGTCCTCAATTCCATAGCCCTTCCATTTAACCTTGAACTGAAGCTTGTTTCTGAAGAGTCAGCTGTCTAGGATTCATTCCACTTCATACTCTTCTTAGTTATTTACCAGAACTGGAGGTGGAGGTGGCTGTGGACATCAACCTGGGATTGGATCCTCTGGAGCTGGAGAGAGCTTCACTACATTGAAGACTGGATAAAGTCAACTCATTCCACTAGGCAGCTTGAGTCAATAGGCTAGTGGGCCTACCTGCCTTACTATAGGAAAAGGTCTTAGATGATGGTGAGAGAGCTTCTGAGAAGGTCAGATGGTGGCAATATCAGAGGCATTTAGGTAGACTCGATCTCCAGGCTTATACTTGAGGGCTGGAGTTTGTCCCCAATTATAATAGCAGGCCATATCATCCTTTGCCTTAGCTAAAGTAGCCTTGGCTTCCTCCTGGGCTACCTTCATCCAATCTATAAATTCATTGACAGCTTCATTCTCTGAAGGTCATCTACAAGGCTCAAATCCCATCCGAGGGTATTGACTAGTATCTAAAAGCAAAGGAGACATCTGGGTGGCAGTGTGTACATGATTATTGTATTGAAACTCTGCCTCTGGTAATAGGTCATCCTAGTTATCTTGTCATTTATTGCAGAAGAGCCAGAAATACTGTTCTAGCTCCTGGTTGACACACTCAGTCTGGCCATCAGACTGGGGGTGGTAGGCAGTGGAAATGTGGAGTTTGACATAGAGGAGGCAATACAGTTCTCTAGTAAACTCTGCCACAAACTGAGGTCCCCAGTCAGAGACATAAGCATCTGACAACCTATGGAGTTTCCAAACATGCTTCTGGTACAGATTGGCAGCACCCATGGCTGAGCAAATAGTGTGTATTGGAATAAAATGGGCATGCTTGCCACAGAGATCCACTACCACTATGATTGCATTATATCCATGAGAGTCTGGTAACTCCACAATGAAGTCTACTGAGGCCACACTCCAATGCTCAGCTGGGATAGGCAGTGGATGAAGCTGTCCCATAGGAGGCTGATGATGAGGCTTAGTCTGAAGGCAAAGGTTGCAGGTGGAGGTGTAAGAGCCAATATACCATGACATTTGAGGCTACTAGTAATTCCATGAGACCAACTCCAGTGTCTTCCATCTGCTAGGATGTCCTGCAACTCAAGAGTCATGATGCTGCTCTACAATCTGCCTCCTGAGGTCTGGCAGGTTGGGAACATAAATGTGTTCCCAGAAGGTGAGAAGACTATTCTCCAGAGACCACTTGTCAGTGCAGACAGACTTCACTCCAGTTTTCTCTCAAGCATACAAGGCCATAGCAGCTTTAGCTACCAGATCTTTTTGAGCGCCCTCCCAGTTACCTTGCCAAATGTCTCAAAGGATGCTCACTTCTTCTCCTTGACCATCTACACCTTCTAGAGCATGGATAGCAAATAGTTCTAGCTTCAGAAGTACAATATTGTCATTGTTACTAGCTCCTGAACCATGATCAGCTTGCCTAGAAAGTGCATCTAGCTTGCCCATGCTCCATCTAGATTTGTGATGCAGGGAGAAGTCAAAGTTGGCCAGATACAAGAACCATTGAGCCTGTCAGCAGTTAAGTTTCTTGGCCATCTGAAAGTACTCTAGATTCTTGTAATCAGTCCACACTTCGAATTTATGCCTAGCATCCTCAAGAAAATGTTGCCACTCCTCAAATGACCAAATGATAGCCAGCATCTCCTTGTTATAGATATTATAATTCCGCTCTACAGTATTGAGACTCTTGGAGTAGAAGGCCACAGGATGCCACTTACCATTCTCCCTTGACTGCTGAGATAAAATGGCTCCAGTAGCAAAATCTGAGCTATCTGCTTTAACACAGAAGGGAGAGTCGTCATCTGAGAATAGGAGAACAGGCTTTGAAGTGACTGCCTGTTTAAGGGCATCAAAGAGTGCCAAGGAGTGTCCTTAGTGGTGAGATCAAAGAGGAGCTAGGCATAGTATGAGAAATCCTGAATAAACCTCTAGTAGAAGTTAGTGAAACCCAGAAAGGCCTGAACCTCCTTCTTATTCTTAGGCTTTGGCCACTCTGCCACACCAGCCACCTTGACTGGGTTCATCTCAGCCATTCCATGAGAGATGATCAGTTTAAGATATTCCACCTTAGTTTGCTCAAACTTGCATTTCTTTAGCTTAAGATAGAGCTGGTGTTAGCAAAGACATTCCAGCACAATGCATGTAATCTAATGATGCTCCTCTAGAGTCTTGGTATAGATGAGAATATTATCAAGGTATACACATACCACACCTTCTGCTATGAGGTCTCAGAAAATGTTGTTCATCATGGTCTAAAAGGTGGCAGAGCTATTAGTGAGGCCAAAGAACATTACCAGAGGTTCAAAGAGTTCATGATTTGTTCGAAATGCTGCCTTCCACTCATCACCTTCTTTGATGCACACATTGTTGTAACCCCAGCAGACATCCAACTTAGTAAAGTAGCATGCACCTTGGAGGTTATTGACAAGCTCTAAAATGAGTGGTAAAGGGTAGCAATTCTTCACAGTCATCACATTCAAGACTCAATAGTCCTGAACCAAATGTAGAGATCCATCCTTCTTCTTAATGAAAAAGACAGGAGAGGCCATTGGAGACTTTGAGAGACAGATATGACCAGAGTCTAAATTCTCCTGTAAAAAGGCATCAAGCTCATCCTATTCTCTAGGAGAAAGAGGATAGACCTTGCAGCTAGAGGGCTCAGCATTAAGCATAAGCTTAATTGCATGGTTCCACTACTTATGCTCAGGGAGGGAGTCAAATGATGCCTTAGAGAAAACATCCTCAAAGTCTTGCAGGTGATGAGGAATTGCATCTTGGAATGACTTAGGAGCAGAGTTAGCAGCAAATGCCTGAGCTAGCCACTGGGAAGTAGTTTGGCTAGCTCTAATCTCTGCTACTGTTGGTGAAGGTTGTAATATAGTTGCATAGATCCTATCATCTGTCTCAATAGCCTCATTTGGAGACTCTGAGTTAGGAGCACACCCAAATTCACCCTCACATCTATCTTCCATCTGGGCTTCACTTACTACACCTCAAATATCCTCATAGAGGGCCTCTCTATAAGGAAATGCCAGAGGGGAAGGATCCAGTAGGTTAAGGTCTGCGAAGGAGAGGTGTCCAACTCAGCAGGCCCGGATAGCTGCACACTCATAGACTGACTCTCTATACTCCTCTCTAACTTCCTTGGCACATGTAGAATACCATCAGGGGCAGCAGCTCATGCTCACCTTATCCTTGGCCCAGTCGATCTCAGGATTGTAATCATGCAGCCAGGAGAACCCCAGAATCATGTTCTGCTTTCCTAGGCTGGTGACTGCAAAGATTGCATGCTCAGAATGAGTCTGATAATGAAGAACTAAATCTACCACTGAGTGGATGGATTCAGCCTCATTGAGCATACCATCAATGTTATAGACTGGAATAGGATGAGAGAGGGGTCGAGTAGTAAGCTGGTGTTGTTCCACATAATGAGTGTCCAGAAAGAGTCCAGTAGCACCACTGTCCAAGAGAGCTATGATGCTTTGAGTCTGCTGAGTGTTGGTTGTCTCAATCTCCACATTCAGATATAAGGAATTGGAAGAGGGAGTGGAGGCAACAACATAGTGACAAGAAAGATGTTGTTCCCAAGCTGGGACATGTGGTCATTGAATAGGAGAAGGAAGAGGGGAGATCTTAGCTGAGGCTTGGACCAAAGGAGTATTCTGTACATTAGAGGGGGTGCTTATAGTTTCAGTCAGAGAATTGGGAGCAGGAATCAATACATTAGAAGATTCTACTGATAGACATGTAAACTAATTAGCACCAGGTGGCAGAGGCATACAACTCATCCATTGCTCTATTGAAAACCCTCCCCTGCAGAACCAACAGACTCATTCAACTCATTCAATGGTTCTGCTATAGCTTTTACAAGACCCACAGACTCATTTGAAGGTTCTGTTTCAGTCTGTACATCTGGGGAGGGGTTTCCTTTTTTTTTTTTTTTTTTTTGGATCAAATTATCGTGTTGGGCACACAGTGCCATGGTATACAGTACTACAGGGCTATATAAGCTACAAGGGCCAAGGAAGTCCACTCCCCCCCACTATGCAGAGAATGAGAGGGCCAGTTTTCCTTCACCATTTTAGACCTCGCCCCCCTCTTACTAACCAGAAGTGCGGGTATCGGATATACTGTTTGAGGTAGGCGGCAACGAAATCCACCTTCAGTGTAGGTGGTGATGGGTTGAGCAGCGCAGTTGCAGTCTTACCCATAAGGAAGTCAGAAGAGTAAGAGTCTGGATGGAAGTAAGACAGGTGCCAACATTAGTGATAAGTAATTTAGATTAATCATGTGTTAGAGGGGTGCGGCCACCGTATGGTAGTGCCATCGCAGCTTTAGGCATTTGTTCTTTGTATGGACTGCGTGGGCAGAGAGAACCACTTCATTGCATGGATAAATCTGAAGAGATGTTTTAAGGTGTCAGGATTCAATAGGAGATAGGACATGGACTCAGCTTTCTAGCAGAGCATGTGATGTAGGTGCTGTTGTCTCTTGTGGCGGTAGTGGGGGCAGACCAGGAGTAAGTGGCAGACCAACTCAACTATTAGTCCCCCGCAATGCTGACAAACTGGGGTTTCTGAGCACCATATGTGGAATAGATGACAGTTGAGTGTGATGTGTTCTGTGCGGAGTTGTGTTAGAAGGGCTGAGTGGTGCCTGTTAAGTGATTTTGTCAGGTTCATGTAGCACTTAGATGGCAGCGATTGATTGAGGGCATATATAAGCGGGTATCAAGGTGATGTTTTCCATCTGCGTTTCCATGTTGCCTGCAGTCTCACCAAGGCTTCCTGCCTCGTGGCTGTGATACTCGTGGGTAGTTGCTGCCTCCTAAGGATTGGGGGGAGATGTCCTGGGATGCTCAAGTAGCCATGCACTGCTCTTTTGGCCAGTGAATCTGCACGCTCATTCAGTTTGAAGTTGACATGGCCCAGTGTTCAGTGGATCTGTAGGTCAATTACATTCCTCCTTCGGTCTATCCATCGGCCACCATGTTGCAGGGCGGTTCGCCGTGCCTAGGCTCTCACTAACCAGTCCTGTTTGACCTGAAGCATTTCTGCCGCAGTATGAACTTGATCGAGTAGGTAGTGGCCAGGGTGTGCATGCTGGTTGAGGAGCACTTTGATGGAAGCCTGACTGTCACTGCCAATCATGGCCATTGGTGGGAGCCTCCGTCATAGGTTGGTGAGTAAGTAGATTGCAAGGAAAATACCTACCACCTCTGCTTCATAAACCATGTGCTTAGTGTCCGGGCCCAGGTGATAGCATAGGGAGGCCTCTTCCTCACCCCCAACATATAAGACTGTGGATGCACCTACTCCCCCTTCAAGGTTTGAGCCGTTGCAGTAAACCGCTGCCGGGGACTTTCCAAATATTTCTGTAGCAGCAGCTAGTGCTGTGTCTTTGCTTCCTTTGATATGGTGAGTAAATGCTGGGAGGTAGCCCAGGCATCATCGTATTGGGTCTATAGTTTCAATGCTGTTGGGTGTGACTTCAGTAGTGTAGAATAGATAATGTAATGGAGACTTATGCTTAGTGACAAATCGCCTCGCAGCCCTGCAAATGATTACATAGAGAGAGTGTGTCTTAGGAAGGGATGAGAGGCACACCGCTGCTCAAAAGAGTACTTTTTGAAATAGTAGATCTGTTGGGAGCAAGTTAGCATGTAGATCCAGTACATCACCCACAGTAGTGCTCAGGGCACCTGTGACCACTTTGGCTGCTTGTCTTTGGGAGGGAATGAGTTTGTTAGTAGCTGCGACAGAACCGAGTCTCTTCACCCTGGAGGAGGAATTATAAACAATGGTATACCAAACATCCACTGCATATGTGATTGCGGAGACTGCCACTGTGTTGTACAGCTGACATGCATGGTGTGGTGGCATGCCCCCAGAGGGCCTGGAGAGCCGTGTGATCTGGAGGGTCCACCACACTGCTTTGGCTATGACTCTCTGGGTGTGGGCATTCCAACAAAGCCTGGTGTCAAACACAACACCTAGGTATTTATAAGTTTTTACTGTGTTGATGCTCTGAGAGGTCTCCGAGCCATCACATTTGGTGCGCTTGAGCACAAGGTTGTCTGGCAGTGTGGTTGAGGCAGCTTGCAGGAAGTCCATGAGCGCGAGCTTTGAGAGCTCGAAGGGCAAGTTATGTGTAATGGACCAGGTGAATCCGCCATCTGCTCGCTGCATCATATTAGTCAGGATACCTCTCATCTCCTCAAAGGTTTTTGCTACAGCCAGGAATATCGAGTTATTGACGAATCCAAAAGAAAATTCAGATTTGGAGGATGGGGTGGCTGTTGATATGAGAAAAGCATTGTAAAATGCGTACAGGATCATTAAAAGGGGACAATCCTGCGTGGTCCCATTTGAGACCTCTAGGGGCTCGGAAACAAAGTCATCGAATCTGAGTCTTGTGGTTCTACCAGTTAGCATTCTCCATATCAGACAGATATAGCCACTTGGGACTGCCCACTCCTGCATGTTGTGTAGCAGGCGGTCCCAAATGGTATTAGGAAAGGCACCCTGCACATTGAGAAACAGAGCCAAGGCAACCTTCCCTGATCTCCATGCATCCTTTACTGTGCTTACCACTGAGTGCATTGCATCGGTTGTGTTGCGGCCAGGGTGGCCACCGAACTGCCCTTCTAGGAGCATACCATGCTTCTCTGCTAGGAAAGATAGATCAGCAGCTACAATAGTGGAGAGTAGTTTCCCAATTGTATTGAGAAGCCCAATGGGTCTATATGCACCTGGCTTGCTGTAGTCAGGTTTTCCGGATTTGTGAAGAACTAGCATCATGGATGTCAGCCAGCTGTTGTGGTATACTTCTAGTTCGAGGACTGCACGGAAGATAAAGGCTAGGTGGGGGATAAGAACATCAGCGCATTTTTTAAGTACAACATTTGGGATCCTGTCAGGACCTGGCACTTTGTAAGGTTGCAGCCCCACTAGGGCAGTGCGTATGCGCTTATGGTTAAAGAATTGGATATCAGGGAGTGGGCGTGGGTAAGCCATGTGAGGTATCAAAGGAGAGGGGGGAGGAGGAGGGAAGAAGGACTTAGCTAAGACCTTTGCCTTGGCATCATTTGTTGTGGCCCAGATCTTGTTGCCCCCGATCATCTTCTAAAGCTTGGGGACCCTGTCACTTGAGAAGTCAGTGGGCTCCCTGACGATATACTTATTAGCAGTATATATCTATCTAGCATCTATGCTCTCCAGCCACTCAAGCCAGTGCTAGCCCTTGGCATCCCATATGCATTGTGCCATGAGCTTCAAAAGTCTAGCTGCTTTGGCTGCAGCTGGGTGTCCCACAATGTCACAGAATCTGTAGGCCAGCGTGTTTGCCTGATTGCGCTCTTTCTTCAGAGCCGTCAGCTCTTTGTTCCACCAGTGCTTGGTGTATGGACAGGGTGCTCGGACAGGAACCATTGATTCATCATTAATGACTTCCTGGATTGCCGCCATCAGCGACGTTACTGTTCAGTTGAAGTCATCCTCTGAAGAGATGCACTGTGCAGGAGTGAGGGGCATCAACTTCTCCTTAAGAGCATCATTGAACGTGGCCCAGTCGATGGCTCTGAAGTCCCTAAATAGTTTGGGAGTGGCACAAGGTAGTGGTAGGTCAACCACTGTGACCACCGGGAGATGGTCAGCTAGAGGGGGGTGCAGGCTTGGGGCAACATTGCAGGATATGATCAGATCTGCCTGGCTGCATCTGCTCCAGACATTGTCTGGCTGTGTCCAGCGGTTGGAGACCGTTTGCAGCATAGGTAGCCCTGGCGGGAGTGCTAGCTCCATGTTGTAGGTACTGAGGAGGTTGAAGAGGATTTGCAGCTCATCCTCCGAGGAGTTGAGGTGTCGATTCTCAACCGTCTCCCAAAGTGGATGGTGATGGTTGAAATCACCTAGCCACACCATGTGGTCAGTGTCAGAGGTGCAGATCTGTTGGAAATTAGTATGCAGGAAGGTGGAGAGAGTGGATAGACTGTTGTCATTTAGACAGTTATTATAAATGTTGAAGATGGTCATTAATCCATGGTTGCCATTGAATCAAATGGCTGTAATGTCAGGTGATGGGACATCTAGGAAAGTGTAGGAGTCCAATGAGATGTTAGTACTAATGAGTAAGACCGAATGTGTATAATTGGCCCCATCAAGGTGGTGGGTTTGAGGGTATCATATGATCCAGTGGGATGAGGCCCTTATTTTCCCTAGTTTGTCAAGATAAGGTTCTTGGAGGGCCAGAATGTCCCAGTTGTCGGGGTTGGCAGTGTTGAGCATGGCGGCCTGTGCTACATCTGATTTTTTTACATTCTGTTGCCAGATTCGAAGGGTCTGCGGAGTAATCAGTCTTGTCCTCATTGTTGGGTGGTAGGGGGTAGAGGGCTGGGCTTGAAGGGCTGAATAAAGTCCAGCAGGGAGGCTTGGCGGTGTTGGCTGGGTGCTGGATTGGTCTGTGACTTACGGTCAATCCATGGTGTGGCGGTCGGTGGGGAGTGAGAAGTTTTCTTGGTGTTCTGCACCCACGTAGATGGGTCGGCTGTGGGGAAGAAAGGCATTTTGTTCTCAGGGAACCTACTGTCAATTTTGTTGCAGTGTCTTATAAATTCTGGGCAGATTTGTGATGCACTCATGTGTGTGGAATTGTCACCACAGGTAGCACATCTAACTTGGGATGTGCCTGGGCACGTGTTAGATTGATGATCTGTACTTGAGCAGCAGGCACAGCGGGGGGTGTTGGAACACTTAGCTCTGAAATAACCATATTCATGGCAATTGTTGCATTGCATTGATTCACAGATGTCCTTATGCACCACCACCCAATGGCTGGCGATATAGATATGCTCCCGGAGCAGGGTGTTGGCCACATTTGCCGAACTGCAAGACATCTTGACTGAGGCTAAGGATTGTGATGGCGACCTATGTTCGGCTTTCTTCAGCCATGTCACGGAGGTGATTGACTCAATTGGGAGGTTATTGTTGTCTTCAAATGCTGAGATGTCATCTGGGTCAGTTGGGTCAAACTTGCCTTTGCACAGCACAAAGCAGATAATTAGATTATGGGCCTTGTCGATTACCTTGGCTGACCTTCCCAGGTTAGCTATGACTATCTTCCAATCTGGGTCCCGTGCGTATTCACAGAAGCATTCAGCCGACTCCGCTGAATCGAATTCAAACAGGTACGCCCCGCGCGCAAGGGCCGATATTCCATGTAACCATGTGGACGTCGTGACGCACGCCGAGCTGTTACCAGCTGCCAGGTCACTCATGGCTTTGTCGACTTCTGCCAGGTGATTATTGATGCGCTTGCATAGGTTGTGGTTATCTTTGGGGGAGCGGTCTTGTGGGGAGGAGGGGTCTTTGGGGTCGACTTTGACTAGGACAGTCTTGGCATCCTGAAGTAGTCTCTGCTGTAGCCGAGTGTGCTGGGTTGACAGATCTAGATTGAAGTGGGCCGGGATCTGAGTGGGGACTGGGGGGAGGTTAGTTGCAGCAACGTTAGCCCACATGGAGCAGGGGGCCAGTGGCATGCAGTTGGCAGGGGGCGCACTGAGTTTTGTTGCAGCCTTAGTAAGTGAGCCTGTAGCCGTAATCAGCTGCGTGGTGGCTTTCTTGAGAGCTAGGGTAGTCTCAGCCTGTGTGGCGCTGGTGGCAGAGGCAAACTTAGAGGACTTCGACAGGCTGGTGACTACGTTACCAATTCGGTTGAGTACCTTGGATGCTACTGCATCCGTGATGCACTCTGCTGATTTGTCCATTATGTCATCCTCCAGTAGGAAAGCCACCACGAGGGTGGCATTCCTTGCCTCACTTTTGAGTTGGGTGCCTTTGGAGACTAGGGCTGCAGTCATCAGCACCCTAATGAGCTTTGTGCGATCGTATAGCTTGCCAGCCAGGATCCAATCCTTGGTCTCCATCCAGCGCCTAGCGTCATTGACCGATTTGACCAGGCCAGTGTTGCTGTTGAGCAGGGCTCCAATATTGGCATGGGTTAGGAGCTGACATGGCTGGGGGACCGGAACTGCCAGGGAGTTGTCTAGATGACCATCCAGTGGTTGTGGTCATCTTTGGTAAACGTTGGGCTCGCCTGGTAGTGATAGTTGTTGGAAGAGTGTGGCTTGTTAGGCCGTAGGGGTTCTTTTGGTGTAGAAAAGTGTATAAAATTGCTCAGGGGTTTCCTTGAATGTTTCAAGCAGCAAGGAGTTGGAGGAGGAGCTCTTCTTGCTCTAAAGCTGAGAGATAGTGCACTTCCAACCCCTGGGGACAATATCAAGTGAAGTGACCAGGCTTTCCACAATGATGGCAGAGGAGAGGAAGGGAGGAACATTGACAAGAGGTGTCAACATCTATAGGTACCCCAAGAGGGAGGAGACATGCAGCAGGTACCTGAGCCAGGGATGGAGTGCGAAATGAAGAGGAGGGCTGGATGGGATGATGAGCAGGAAAAGATGCCTGTGAGGTGGAGCAAGGGGCAGTTCCATGGTAGAGCTCATGTTGTAACTCCATGAGTTGCCACTGATCCCATGCTACCTAATACCAAGTCTCAATACTTGTGTCATCAAGTCATCCCTCAGCCATGTTGTCAATCTGATCCATGAGAGAGGAAAGGAGGCCATCTTGGAAGGTGAGACAGAGCTGAAGACTATCTGGATAGTAGGCCTATTCAGTAAGAGCTCTAAAGGAGTCAATGTACTCATCTAGGGTCTAGTTACCCTGCCCATATTGATGAGGATCTCAGAGAGTGAGGGCTGCCACCTTAGCAGGATCCAAGGGGAAGAACTCTGTTCAAAACTCCTTCTCAAACTGTTCCCAACTTCCAAAACTCTCTACTCCTCTAGGGCATCAAAAGACTTGTAGTGTATATATTGAAGCTCACCCAGACTTCATATAGGAAAGAACCCAGGCAATCTTGTGAGCATCAGAGGGAAAGGCCTCACCACTGAGCTGAATGTAGGTGACACAAGACTGCAAGAAGTGCTCACCCATAGCTCAATCACCATTAAATGCATCTGAAAGTGCTGGGCAAGGAATATTGGCATAAGCTGGGGAGGAGGCCCCAAGGCAAGAGGCTGGGGGTGTGGCAGCCCTAACTAGAGGTATCTGGAGAGGAGTAGGAGTGAGAGGGAGGTGCTTTAAGAGGGCCTGGAGGGAATGGGAGATGGTGTCTGTGGCTTGATGTAATCTAGCAAGTTCAGTAGTATAAAGGATGAGAGAAGCTTGAATAGTCTGCACCTGAGTCTCCAGAGCAAGCAAGTGACCCCAGGCATCATTTTGAGGGGCAGAAGCATCCAGGGGAGTGTCTAAGGGGGCTGGTTGAGTCATAGGAGCAACAGAGGGGCAGAGAGTAATCTAGTGAGAGAAGGACCTAAAGGGGCAAGAGAGGACTCAAGCAGGCTGAAGAGGGCTCCCAGACTGAAATGTAGAGACTTGTTCTGCTGTAAGGGTGACCTCTGGAGGCTATGGCTCAGTCACACAGCTGGCAGAGGGAGATCCAAAGTGTATTAGAATATGTACTGACAATATTATAATAACTACTCACTTGGCAGAGGAAAATCCAAAGAGAACAAGTCTAGGGATTCCCTATGCCAGGTTGGACACTTCAGGGGCTTCTGAAGTGTGGAAAACAACTGTACAGTACAACAAAACCTTAAAGAAGCATGGGAAACAACTATACAATACAACAAAACCTTAAAAACTCGAAAATTGACTAACCAAACAACAGTGCAAACAAGGCAGGAAAACTCCAGACTTTAGAAGTCAGAATGGCAAACTCTGGCTTATATAAGCAGTCTGGAAGCAGTGCTGGAGAGTTTACACTTGTCTGAATGATAGCTAAAGAACTAGAGCACCTCAAAGGTTGAAAATAGTGTTAATAGATAGTGTTGAGAGAATAGAAACAACACCATGAGAGAAGATAGAAGAAGTAAAAAAATGAATGAAAGGAGAGTGAAGGAATAAGAAGTGAAAGAAGAAAGGAAAGAAGAGAATGAGGAGTCTCCTGACAGCATGGGTTGGAATGGAGTGGAGAAGCTTATTTAAGTTTAGGGAAAGCTGAATGCTACACAGTATTATGAGATTTTGGATGAAGAAGTGGTGAAAAGCTTTGAGAAGTCAGAAATAAAAGAGGAAGAATAATATTTTTAGTAGAATAATAACTAAAAACCTACCTCCCAATGGGCAACAACCTGGTTTTCTAATAACAACATCATTGTGATATTCTAGCATGCCTAATCTTCTAATCTCAATTCCATTGAATACCTCTGAATTTACATCAAGCACAAACTTTTGGAGTATGAAGTACTCTCTAAAGGAGTGTATAAATTATAAGAGAGAGTGATCTAGGAGTGAAATGAAATACTACCAAAGGTATACCAAAGCCTCATAGAGAGCATGCTTAAAAGGATCAAAGCAGTTATAAAGGCAAATGGAGGCCATACCAAGTACTAGATATAAAAATTAGAGTAAATTAGAGCAAGTCAAAAAACTGCCCCAATGATTGAATATTTTGTTTGATTTAGTAATCAGTAAGTTCCTGTTCAAATTACATGATCTATATATCATTATGAAGCCAGAATGAAGGTGTATATTATGTGATTTTTTATGATTTTTTGGCTTAAGTAATTGTTGCACACTATGTGAATCTTTCTAAAAAAGGCCAAATATTGAAACAATTTTTTAAGCCAGTGTGGGTCCACATCCAACCACATAATACAAGGACAAGGGTGAGGGAAAAGAGGCCACATATAGGGAGAAACTGTAAAAAATCCCCAAATTTTTTAACAAACTCTGGCAAATAGATAAATATAAGATTTATTCACACCTAAATATACAGAGTAGAACTATATGAATCCTTGCTTTTTCCTCCTCTAGTTTCTGACATCACTGATCCAATTACTAAAATTACTGAATTTTCCTGGATAGGCCACAACATTTTCACACTCCCAAATAACTACAGTTCTCTCATGCTACTACAAAATCACTCAACATCTTGTAAACACTACTCCATATAATTATCCTGCAAGACCTGACTCTTGTGTGATTGTCCTGCTGCCTAATTTCACTAATGCTCAATCACTTCCAATGCTCAATTACTTCCAATGCTCAATCACTTCCAATGCCTAAGACACTCCATAAATACTTAGGAAAGGCTCCAGTAGTTAATATGATAGTTTTAATATTTGACTATATTTGCTTAGTTTTGTTCAGTCTCATTTTTATCTCCTCCTCTACTCTTTCATATTTTACTCTTTTCTCCAAATCTATTTCTGATCTCATCTCTTTTAACTTTTTTCCACTCTGCTTTGTCTTGTTTTGATTCTTTTCATTCTACTTCAGGTTCCTTAAGTCTCTTCTTTATTTCTTTTCTTTCTCTCAACTTAACTTAGCTTTAACTTTCCAATCAATTCTGGTTTTATTTTCTTTTTTCTATTTCTTTCAAATTTTTTTCTTTTTCTTTAAATTCCTTCCATTTCCATTTCCATTTCCATTTCTTCCTCCTTTCTCTTCTTTTGCTCTATCTCCAATTTAGTTCAATTCCTTTTCTCCTCTATCTCAACTTCTTTTCACTCCATCTTAACTTTTTCTCACTCTATATTAACTCTGTTACTCTTTTCCTTCATTTATTCTTTTACATATCACTACTCTACTTTCTTCTAATTCTTTAACTATATTTCCAATTTTCTGTTTTGTCTTTGTTTTCTTTTTGTAACTCCTTTATTTCTTTCTCTCTTCTTACTTTCTTTTCATACTAACTCTCTGGCACAAACTCCCTTACTTTTATATGAATTTATTTTTTTAGAAAGACTTAATTAGTAGATTCTTGCTTAATAGAGTAAGCTCCTGAGTTAGTGGAATCTGACAACTCTAGTAGTTGTTTTCTCTACTCATTTGGCTAATAGTTTCTGATTAGCATCAAAAAAACTAGTTGCAATCTTTTCTTCTTTGATTAATACTCCAATTCAAAATCTGAAGAGACTAACAAATTAGATAAATTTAAGCTCATTTCTGCATCTTAAGATCCTTACAGTTCTAATAATGCAGCATATTTGCAAAAAGGCCTTTTATTAAGTTTAATTAATAAGCACAAATAAATAATACTGAAGTCAACAAGTTAAGAATATAAAAAATATATAATATATATACTGATACATCTATCTTAACAATGAGATAAGACAAAGCTATTGATCATTAAAAAGTTTAAATAAAATAGATTTCTCCTGAAAATTATAAGTAGTTCTGCTGAAAACTGTAGAAAAATAATATAGCCAGAATCACCTTAAAAGGCCCTTTTCAAATCATGTTAGATCAGCCTTATTAGTGGCTTAAATGTTGAAAAATCAACTTATCAGTATTTTGATCTAATGCACACCTAAATCAATCATGTGACTATGCTCAAGTTTCCAGAGATCAAGTGACTTATCTTAAGGAAAGCATCACACCTTGGCAATAAAATGGGCATAGTTCAGTAGGAATATATGTAAACTCTTATATATTGAGTATCATTTTGATTAACTGATTAATTTGCACACAATGAAAGTTGTTCAAAGATATTCCATGGCAAAATGATAGAAAAATCAGCAATTTGATAAAAAAAGCTAAATTTAGCTATTAAGGAAAATTGAGCAGGCTTCAATAAAATGCCTATATCTTGGTAAAATAGTCACTAAACTTTATTGTGTTTGACATTGTTGAAAAGGTCTAATTGATTTGTACCTGATAAAAAAGAGTCAGAGCACCAAAAACATTGAAGAACCCTTTCTTGGCTAGGAAAATCTATATCAAATCTTTTGAAATTAAAAAATAGAGGCTTGATAACTAGAAAATGGCCTAGAATTACTAAAAAATGTCATGCATTACAGGAGAAAAAAATAATATAAATAAAGGGAGATTCTGTGACATTTAGCAGATTGCTAATTTCTCATGCTCAGAATTTCCAGCAAGACAATAATATACTTCAGGTCATTAGTCTAATATGCTTTTTGGACCTTCTTTTAGTATGACTGAAGTTGCATTGATTAAAAACTAATAAGCTTTATTATCCACTGTTATATTTCATAAAAGTACTTTGTGAAGTGTGATTTAGCTTTAAAACTTAGTGAAAGCTGGTTTATTTGTGATTGCTTGTATTTAAACTAATTTAAATAACCTAATTTCACATTAGCTCTAGAGCCTTCATTAAAAGTAATCTAATTCACATAGCTCCATGACCTGATGGCCATGTGACTCATGACATGACTGTGAAATTAGTCACATTAGTCACACTGCATGACATTAGTGTGACAGTGTCACACAGTGGCAGACTTTGCAGTCCAAATAATATTTTTCTTTGCTTTGGGCTAGAAGAATATTTAATTGACAAGTTAAAGAATTTTTTTAATGCCAGAATGTCCACACAATTTGTGATTGTGGTTTTTTGCCATAATTTAGAATATAGACCAGTTTATTTTAGAGAAAAAGTTTCTGATCAGGTAAAAGAATGAAGAAGGAAGGAGAAAATGTATTATTTGCAGGTTTCTTCAGTATACTCTGGGGATTATGTTTGTAAAAATACAAGTTGGCTGAAGTACTCCAAATCTGATTCAAGAGGCCCTCCTCATTGAGCAGTAACATGATGTTGAGCTGTTCAGAAGGAATAACTATATAATGATTGAAGACATTTTAATCTACTTTGAAGAACTTTTTTAAGTATGTATGAGGGCATTAAGTAAGGGCATTGGGCTTCATGCTAAGTCATTCTCTAGCTAGTGGTTGATGGTAAAATTGTATTTGAACAGAGTTTTTAATTGGCAAGCTTGTCTCTAGCTAAGTTGCTTTATGGTGGTGAAGTACTAAAGATTATTGTAGTTGGAGTAGACTTAGATGCAATATGAGGCTCCTTCAAAGTAGGTGTGCTATAATTAGAATGCCTCTATAATTGTGAGAAGCTCCTTGTTATAGATGTTTTAGTTGAGCTTGGCAAAGATCATTGATCAAGTGTAAAAGGCAATAGGGCACAGGTCTTTGCTGTCAAAGTCCATTTGTAACAATATATTGGTAGTAGTATAGTCCAAAGCATTGTATTTAAAAATGATTGGTAGTAACAGATCAAAATGTTGGAGAATGAGAATGGAAGTGAATGCTCTTTTCAAGAGTTCAAAGATGTTCTGATAGTTAGAGTCTCAGTTTCAGGAGTAATCCTTCTAAGTCAGGCAGTTAAGGCATTTAGTAATGCTAGAGTAGTTGTTGATGAATTGCTTGTAAAAGTTAGTGAAACCTAAAAAGGATTGTACTTCCTTAATATTCTGTGGCCTTAACTAGGGAGTGATTGCTTCAACTTTGGCCAGGTCCATTTAAACACTGTCAAGAGACATAATGATGCTGAGGTATTCAACTTCAATGGTGTGAAATATGCATTTTTTGGGTTTAGCATGCAAGTTATATTTTCAGAGTCATTTTAAAATATGTCAAATATGCTCTTGGTGCTTCATAAGTGAGTTAGAGAAGATTAGAATGTTATCCAGGTATACAACAACAAAAACATCATTCATGTCATAAAAGATATCATTTATAAAGTATTGAAATATGGCAGGAGAGTTAATCATTCTGAATGGCATGATGAGATACTCAAAAAGACTATACTGTGTTCTAATCACTGTCTTCTATTTGTGTCCCAGGGCTATTAAGTCAATGTTATACCTTGATCAAAGATTAATCTTTGTATAGACTTTGATGCTATAGAAGCAGTCAATGAGGTCATTAATAAAGGGGAAGAAATAGTGGTTTTTCTTAATGACTTGGTTCAATCTGCAATAGCCAATACAGAGTCAGAGAGAGCCATCCTTCTTCTTGGCAAAAAGAACTAGAGTGCATACAAAAGAGACTAAGAGTTATATAAATAGAACAAGGAGGAGACTTCTACATAACTTTATCACTAACATCTAGAGCTCTCTGCAAGTTTCATTCTTGAAGATCAATGTGATGTAAAAAAAGTGCATGATGTTGCTTGCAAAGAAGGCTTTGCCATCAAAAAGGCAGAGCTAGATGGAGTTGAAAAGTCATACAAAGGAGAGTCCTGCATTTAAAGCCCAGGCTTCATCAGCAAAGTTGTTAGTAGCATCATTGTTAGCCAGTGTCAAAATAAGTTTAGAGGTTGGAAAAGAGGAGATATGTAGAAGAAAGAGTTGGAAAGCTCAGAAAGAGAGGTATACTGTGCAGGTACTCAGGGCCAGTGTGCATAAGTAAGTGTTCAGTGCAAAGACTTTAAGGTTAATACTATAATTTAGCATATTTTTGGAGTCTGCTAAATTACTGTCTCATTTTCTGTATACTAGAACTTGAACTTGTCTCTATCAATGATCCAGATAGCATGGCCCAAAGTGTTTTATTCAGGGCAGTTTTATATGAAATGACTCAGTTTTTCACATAATAGGCACATATCTTTCTTCTTACAAAGCTCCTTTATTTCCTCTAGCACTGTGATTCAAGAGTGATTAGCATTATATCTTACTTGCAGAAATTGTATCATCATTGGGGTTGTCAGAGTCATCAGCATCTGGCATGTCCTTAAGTTTGTCCTCATCTGCTACTAGCAAATTGCCACATTTAGCAGCCTGGATGTGGGCTAAAAGATGGTTGCAGGATGGTTTGGTGGAGTTTAGCCAATTGTTGGGGGATTTGCTGGAGTTGGCTGGATTTTTTTAGGAGTAGAGATACTGAGTTTAGAGTTGCCATTTTATATTGCTGTTGAAGATTTAGTCTTCTTCAAATTATCACATGAGGGACTGTCTCACTTAGTCTTCTCAGTAGCATTGATTAATCTATGTAATAAGGTTTTTAAAGCCATTGTATATAGTTTATTTCAGAGTGATTTAAAGGACTTTGCAGATTTGTTTGGGGAGGGCCTCATAAAGTTGAAAGCATAAGACATTGTAATTCTAAATGCCCTTTACATGCAAGTGTAATTCAAACTTCTCCCTAATTTCTGCTGCCAGCAGAAGGCCCTTTAGAATTGTAATAATTGTAATTCTTGTTTCTAGGGCCTTTTAAAGAGGAGAATGCACCAATAGCAAGTTTTCAGCTACTAGAGGATTTGCCATCTAAGAGTCTTCTGCTAGAAAGTCCTTGGCCTGGAGATCCACCATTTTTTAGGAGTCTAGAGGCTTAATTAGGAGGAGGGAGGCTGTTTGAAAGAGGAATTTAGGCAAAACCTAAAAAGGAATTGGGCTTTTTATATTCCTTGAGGATTTGAAAAAGAGATTTGAGTTAAAGGAGAGTGTATACTTTGAAAAGTATTTGTCTAATGTTGTAGAGGTGAGGAGGAGAATCACATGGTCTTGGGTGAAGTGGGTATAAGGAACAGGTTGAGGGCTTGTTGATGTAGCTAAGCATGTGGTTGGACTCTTTATTGTTGTTTATGCACAGAATGGCATTTGCCTTTTTTAGTTGCAAGAATTAGGGGTTTTTCTAGAACTTGTCTCTATATTTGGAAAGTGTCAGTGCTAGAAACTAAGTTGGCCTGAAGATGTGCTGATATCCCTATCTTGCATGCAACTGCCTAGTCAAATAGTCTGCCAATAGAATTAAGTGCTCAAATAAGGGCAGAAGCAACATTTAAGTTTTGTTGATGGTGCTAGTATAAGAGCAACCTCTGGAGGCTGTGGCTCAGTTACATAGCTGATAAAGAAAAATTCAAAGTTGTATTAATAAAGGTAAAATAGGTACAAATAATAAAGTGCTAACCTGGTAGAGGAAAATTCAAAGAGAACAAGTCTAAGAATTCACTCTGCCTGTCAATAGAAAATATTTTGAAGTCAAGTCATGTAACTGTCACATATAACATCATGGTGTGACATTGTCATGCCAATGTAATGCAGAGTGACTGATGTGACCTATGTCACAGTCATGGTCATGTCACAGTAAGAAGTTGGATCACTTTTTCCAGGATTTAGCAGAAACTTAACCAATGAGGAAGTTTGATGAAGATACTCAATGGCAGGTAAATTAGAGTGAAAAGGCCTGAAAATTGGAAGGAAACATGGGGTAAGGGACCTTCAAATGGATGGTTCCCTGACAGCTAGGCAGATTCTGGAAAGGAGTCATTTATAGGCCTTAGTAATCCTGGCATTATATGTAAAAAAAGTAGGCAAAGTCTATTAGGTCTTTAAATCTTCCTGGAAATAAAGAGATATGGATTTTGTTGACTAGGCTGCACAGCTCCTTCCATAGTGCTAGATCACTTTTGAGGATCTGGAGAGTCTAGAGTGAGAAATTTTCTTACTCTTGAAGCTTGTTAAACATCAATATCTAAGCAATTTAGATTTTAAAGGTGGCAGTAGTGGTTAACTACTCCAGGCTCCACAGGAGAGCCTGAGCCCTTCAAGAGAACTTCAATTCTGAGATTTAAAGTTCCCTAAAGATTTCATTGCACTGCCATATATATATGCTTCTATTTGCTCTTACTATTAAAGTAGGAGACTTCTCCTAGCTCTGGATGTGTTTTTTTTGTCTGGGGGGCTGAGAAGAGGCCATGGCTGCAAAAGCAGTTAGAGATCCTAAGAGAGGAAGCTGTGAATACATAGAGGTGGTATAGAGCTAGTACCTATAACCTTGTAATAGTACCAGAGCAGGCATAAAAGAATTAGTGCAGGCTATGAGGCTAAAAGAGTCACTGAGAGTTTTTTTATATAGGCTTAAGTGAGAGATCTAGATATAGACTGAGGAGCTAGTGCATGCTAGTCAAGTCTTAGTCCCTGGCTAACTAAGTGAGCCTGTGTGACTGAGCCACAGCCTCCAGAGGTCACTTTTGCAGAGGGTGGATATTTTAGGCCCAAAGCAATAGTATACTTTAGGTCAATAGTTCAATATGCTTTTTAGACCTTCTTTTGGTGTAACTAAAGTTGCATTAATTGAAAAACCATTAAACTTTATTACTCACCTATATATTTCATAAAAGTACTTTGTAAAGTGTAATTTAGCCTTAGAACTTAGTGAAAGCTAGTTCATTTGTGATTGCCTCTATTTAGACTAATCCAAATAACCTAATTTCACATTAATAGTCATTTATTGACATTTTTTAATGCTACCTTTTTGGCATTTATAGCTACACTATTAACAATAACTTTGTCATTTAAAAAGTTAAGTACTACCTTATTCTTTTACCTAAACAGAGTCTCAATAATCATATTATAGCAATCAAAGTTTGCTACATCAATATACTTCACTATATTTAACCCTAAGGTAGTTATTTTAACTCTAGTTTCATATTGGATTGTTGAATGGCTACTAACTATTCCTAACTAAAGCATTAGTAGCTCTTTCAGCTTATGTATATATATCTTGTACACATGGGCAAATTGGAGTGTTATTCCCATAGTGGTACTCCCCAAGTCCCATAATGTTCAGGCTAAATGGCCTTTTACATTTATATAACTGACCAGGTATTGTTTTTTTGCCTACTATAGCTTTAGCCTATCCAGCTTCTCTAATGCTTTGCACAGATGCACCTTGCACATTTTAATCTAGCAATTATGAATGGTTTGCTACTCTTCAGAAGCCTCAGTTATAGCCATTAACTGCTCTAAATCACTATCCTGACTATAATAATTGATATTATATATATCTACTATGATATATTCTTCTTTATCAATTAGGATACTTGCTATATCATCTTCCCCTTCCACCTCCATAATTTCTTGAGGCTGTTCTACCTCTTCTTCACATTCACTTTCAGATATAAAAGTCTGATTTGTTTGCTGCAGTATGTGCAGCTTGCATATATGCCTTTCTCTGCTTATAAAGACATTATTTTAACCAGTAGTTCATACTACCACAATTAAAACTATTTTTCAAGCTTATATAGTTCCTGCTGACTCACCATTCCCTCAATTGTCCTATTCATGCATTCAGCCACCCTGTTTTGTTGAGGCGTTGCCGTGTTTGTATACTCGATTCGTATACCCTCAGATTTGCAGTAGTTTATGAACTCACTTGATGTATATTCTCCTCCCTTGTCTATGTGGATGCATTTGATTGCTCTCTCAGCATGACGTTCTGCCTGTGCCTTGTACACTTTGAATGCCTTCAACGCGTCGCTTTTGCGGAACATATCATGTGCTTCCATCCATCTTGTGCTATTGTCAATGAATGTTATCCACCATCTACGATTCGACATGTGTCCCCCAACTGGCATCGGGCCGTGAACATCACTGAAGACTCTGCCTAAGATCTCTGATGCCCTATCGGAAACATGGGGAAATGGTGCATGGTGCTGCTTCCCTTGTAGGCATGGCTCACATATGCATGGTAATGGCAGGTCTGATGACATTTTCAGATTGAGTGTGAGATCATCTTTGATCAATCTTTCGAGCCTGTCTGCTCCCAAATGGCACATTCTGTAGTGTAGAAGGGGTCTGTCGATCTTAGCAGAAGATGTTGGCCCAACAAATGATACGTTTGCTAATTGTATGTGAGTGGGCGACGAGACGAGTGTTTCTCCATCCAAGTATGAAGTCAGGGTTTGATCGACCGATGCAGTAAAAACCAGTTCCCCCTTGATAGAGAAAAGCACTTTGCGCTCTTGAAACATCACTTCGAAGCCATGATGGACAGCGAGGGTGGTTATTGAAAGCAGATTGTTTGTCAATTCGGGTACAAACAGGACATTAGTGAAGACAACGTCATTAAGTGAGTTCCCATTCTGATCTTTCCCTCTCGGTCTAAACCTGACTGACCCTTTTCTGGCAGAATATACTGTCACGTTATTAGCAAGACAAATCAGCACTCTCCAAGATTTAAATGAGTCCGACAAGAATCACTTGTGGTGTGGCGTCATAGAACTTGTGGCGCCCGAGTCTGTATTCCAGAGTGTGTTAGACGGTGTGGCTGTTGATAGAGATGATTTACAAACTGCAGCTTCAGCCTTGACAGTGGGTCCATCACAGCCTTCTTCCACCTTTGGTGCATCAGTGGCTTTGGCAGCGGCATTAGCTCCTCGACGGCCACCTCTCTTTTTGGACTTAGGGCTTCCATTGTCCTTTTTGACGTGCATCCGTGCCGATTGGAGGACCGGACAGTCGGTAATTTTGTGCTCATGGTCACACAGGTAGCATTTGATCTGACGGGCAGCGGCAGTGGCAGTTTCCTCTGCAGCAGCTGTGCATTGCACTTCTTCAGTTCTGAATGCCTCTTTGACGGCATTATTGGTGAGGGAGCTGAGCATGAGTACAGAGGAAATGAATGATGCGTATTCCTCTTGTGGGAGTGCGCGGAGCATTGCCATGGAACACAGTTCATCATCAAGCATCTCTAACATGTAGCCTGGCCTTGTTGTGCCATTGGAGTCTACTGTTGGCATTGGGCAAAGTGAACAAATGCGTTGCATGGTGCCTTTTACTCTTGTGCACAGCTGCATGAGAGTCTCATTATCACGTAGCTGTATGTTGAATAGGTCGCTCAGTGAATTAAAGCATGCATTGGGCACCGACCTTGAGTGTATTTCCTTCAGTTTTGCCCACATGAGTGCCGGCTTAGTGCAGATGTCGTCTACATGTATTTTGTTCCCTTCATCTAACCATTGATAGATTTCGCCGGCTGCCCTATCACTGCAAAGCAGGTAAGAGTTCCAGGCGTTTATAGAAGTAGGGTTGTTCAGCTCAAGAAGCGGTGGGACTTCTTCGCCGGTGACTATTCGTGCTCCTCTGACTGACATCAAATGGCCAAACATAGCTTTTTCCCACTCTGTATACTTGATGATGCCGAGCTTTTCCATCAGCAACCATGCCGTGCTGCTGGGGTCATCCATGATAGGTGGGGCCATGTGATATGATGAACACGGGGGAAGCTGTTTATGGGTACTTCAATAAATGGAGTAAGGAGAATTCAGATAGCGCTGCTATGCTTATTGGCAGAGCGGTATATAATTCTATTCCTGTCTTCAGTGTAAGTCTGTGGGGCCGGGGCCCATAACCTGTTGCAGCTAATAAGGCGCAGCAGGGACAGAGTCACACTTAGATGAGTACGGGCGGGCTAGTGTCATTGTGCTTCAGGATGAGATATATTTTGTGTAGTGAAAGAATACATACCTAGTGTCGTTGTGCTTCAGGATAAGAAGACGACGGCACTAGGGGACGAAAAATTACTAGCTAGGTCACGTGCGCTGTGGCACACTTCTCATTATGTAGGAACTTCAACAGTTTCAACTACTCCAAAGTCCTTATTGGTTGTAATTGTTGTGTATGCTATGTGCATGGAACAGCAATTGGTGCTAGCTTCTCAGCTAATGAACACAACTGCTGGGAGTGAGAAGGTCTGAACAATGATTGAAAGAAAGACTCTCACAAAAAGAACCTAAATTCAACTCCTGATGAAATGCCTCACAAGAAGGGGCAATGTTTGGCTTGCAATGCAAAGATGTGCAGGAAGAAAACCACTAGAGTTAATAAGGGCCATGCACAGAACATCAAATTCAGTCAAGGACTGAGCTGCCACATTCCTGGGGCTGGAGGCCATTGTTAGCCCTAAACACATGGTGAGATTGAACTCCTGCTTTGTAAGAGGCTCTTATATTGCTCTCCATATACAAACATTGTGTTTGTAGGGTCCGTGGTCAACAACTCACAGATTTACAAATACAAGAGGCTTGCCTCCTAAGGCTCCAAAAACTATGATTTACAAGCATGCACTCAGAAGGTTTTCCCTCAATTTATTTGAGCTTGAGCAGCTTTTAAATTATATCACCAACAAGTTTGTTCCCCAATGGGGCCAGATTGTTGAGTATATTCTGTTCAATATCTTTTGGCATTTTTCCAAATCAGTGGTCCCAGTCCTGCAGGATGAGGTTATGAGGGCTGTACTGCAAAAAAAGGACTATATGTCCTGAGGCATCAAAATGACCAATGGCAAGTGGGAAAGCATTGCCCTGATTGACATTCCACTGCACTTGATGCAGCTTGATGAAAACAGCCCGGTGATGCTGTGACCACTGATATTGAATATGCTAGATTTGTACAAACTATTGGGTCAAATGCATGTATTTGGATAATTATTGATTTCTGACGACAAATAACAGCGGCCCATACAAGCAGGTACATCAATACAGTTGCGTTACACGTCTCTGAAGATATACATTGACATGTATATTATAAGTGTTGAATACACTGATATACTACCTGTTCCATTTCCAACACAGCTAAGTGTCAAAAGGATAGAGCAAAAAGAGCTGACCGTGGAGATGGCAAGGATAGCTGCGAGAGGCAGGAGAGCTGACCGAAGACAATAATAGCTGACCGTCGAGGAAGAACGCGATAAAACACGACTTGTTTATTTGGTTACAAACGGGGGCAATACTAACTTGTAACCACATGATTCTAATGCGATGCACCTCTCGCCGAATTCAACCTTTGACACTAAGAACAGCCTCAATCCCCTGAGTACTTATGACCTGATCTTGATAAGCCTTTGCCATTTTTACCACAGCAAGTTCTTCATCTTCTGATGAGTGGATGTACTGAGCACACTGGTCCTGAGAAGATTTGCTTCATTAAGCTGTTCATTGATTGAAAGCGTGAGACCTTGGACTTGTTTTTTTAACTACTTGCATGCGCTGAGACATCTGTTATTGGTTGTTCAATCAGCCTTTTTGTGAGGAGATCATGGTTCGTCCACTGCCTTGACGAATTGGCATCAAGGGAAAGGGTCAGAACACACAGACCAGGAATGGGATGCTTCATAATGGCGAGGCAGTGCTGAAACAAGGGAAGTAGGTGTGAATTGTTATCCCCTTTTTGAAATCATGGCCCTCTGCCATCTTTTACAGCTGTTGCGTTTAGTCAGTACGAAGAGGTATCTCTGTCAGCAGTTCTGGAGCAGATACATAGGCTGCACAGAGCCCTTAGAGTGTTAATATCACGACCCAGAGTCTAGAGGCACCGTATATCGAGAGGGGCCGAGAATGCATGGAGCCAGTCAGGGTCGAGTTTCTTTGTCGTCAGACAAAGAACAAAAGACAACGAGAAACACATATATACCACACACGGACAGTAGACACCTCAGTCGATTGCGTAGAGACTGAGGGTGAGTCATTTATATTTCATAGATATTTAACACATACTTATGCGTGCCATAGTTTTTACTTACAATGTGGATAAACAGGTGCGCAAAGAATACAGTCGATTGCATAAAGACTGGGGTTTTTACTTGCACTGTGCACAAATAGGATTCAACTTCTAACAGTTAATAGTTGAAATAGCAAATCATAGTACCTAATCCATCCGTCTTCGAAACAATACCTCTCCCTGCGGATCCGGCACGCAAGTTGTCATATACCATTTATTCTCCGGACGACTCTTGCCACCCTCCATCCTCACATCATATGTCATGACCACATACGCTAATATCAGCTTCAGCTCACTTGCAGCGAAGAATCGGCCAGGACATGCATGAAGCCCATGCCCAAAAGCCAGAAAACCTGGATATGTAGAGACCATGTCAAATTTGCGGGTACTCTGCTCTCTCATTTTGACGAAACGGAAGGGGTGGAAGGTACGTGGATCCGTGTAATAAGCGTCATTGAGATGGGCAGCAAAGACTGCTGCGGAAACCTTTGCGCCCACAGGTAGAACTGTCCCATCATGGAAAGTGAACGGTTGGCGAACCACACGTTCCATCAAGACTTCTGTAATCAGTGCTGAGATGCGAATGTTCAACCAAAAGGCGTACTGGATGCCATGGCATTGAGCCTCTGACTTTCTTTAATGAAACTGTCGACTTTGATCATTTTATTCAATGCCTCGTGAGTCCAACCTTCTCGATGAATGATTGGTTCAACCTCATCTCGAAGATGTTGAATACAATCTGGATGGGTTGCAAGGTCAAATAGTACATGTGTAAAAGCCTGTCAGAATCTTCAGCACTTTTTCTCATTTACCAGCGGTAAATTGACCATTGAAGACGTGTGAATAGCAGCCATATTGACCGTGAGTATCCTTCGTATCAGACTACGCGTTGAAGCTTCCTCGCCAGTTGCTTCATCCATGATCCAACTCAACAAATCATTCTAATGTCATGTGCAGGGCCCATTGCATGTTTGATGGAATATCACGTACGGGCTTTCCTGGATAATCTTTTCCATGCTCTGCCATACTCTGTCGTCGTTTATCGATGAGTGGCTGGAGATACTTGACAGATTGATCAATCATATTCTCGAATCTGAAAACTTTGCTCGCTACACTGAAGGGGCGAGAGTATCTTATTGAAGATGCATCCAGCATTATCAGGAGGGAGACTTACGGCCGCATGAAGAGGGGAAGTAATTGCAAAACAGCGGCGGCCATCATAACCCGCTGCGTATACATGACGCTGAGGTGCAGGTAGTCACCATAACTACCTAGAAAAAGCCGGTCAAAATGATTGACAAGGGCACAAATGCAACGGGTACAAACAAAGAGGGCTTCCAACGAACACCAAGTTACTTGTACGGGAGACAATAGGCATAATAGTCGGTAGTACTTTGACCTTCACCCATTCTGGGACTGGACGTCAGAACGGAACACGGTGGCCCAAAAAGTGGATAACAGACCATGACCTAGAACTGGAATTTGAGCACGGAATCCAGCCACGACTTCTTGGTAAAGCGCCGGAAAGAACATAGGGATGTTGCGCGTCAATAGAGTGCGAATAATGGGTATGTGGTACGGGTTGCTGCCAATAGTCGGTCCCAAGGTAAATGGGATCTGGAGTTGCTATATTGATATCTTCATCGGAATGATCAAGGTGACAACAAAATGGAACGTACAAACTCGACGGAATCATGGAAGGAAAGAACACTCTCTGGCGCTTTCCTCAGGTCTTCAATGTATTTTTCACCATGGACAACGACTTTCCAAGCAACTAGATTGGGAATTTTGAAAACACCTTCACCATACTGAACATTGATAGAACCTTCATCTGCTCAAACCGCATTATATGGACACTTACCTGGTCCAAGCCACGCTGTACCAGCTCCTGCGCTTTGAAGAGAAATTGAAGGCCGCCGATAAAAGACAAGAAATGCGACTGGTATCCTACTGCAGGGACGTGGGCCAGCTATACTCGTTTGTTAATCAACGACTGAGAAGAAACTGGAAATCGCTAGGCCAGGTGCCTTACCTTGAGTCCAGGCCATGGATAAAACAATCCAAAGAGGATGACGCAGCTTACAGCAAGCACGGTAAACTGTACTTGATCGATATCGCAGTAATGGAAGTAACTATTTGAAAGCATGTAATATGTTGAGAGACAGTGAGAAATTCACGAGGTTGCTATGTAAGTACCGAACTCAGAAAATCACATCAGAGAACCCTGTATACGGTCATCATTTGATAAATGTGAGACGCGAATAGAATGTTTTCTCCCAACACCAGCACTGCGAAGCAAACATGTGACTTTCGGAGATTGCCTGTACATGTCCAAAAACAAGCTCACATCTCACTGTGGATAGCCCATTGTATTGCTGAAGCAGTAACTCTAGCGATACCAAACCTCATCCGATGCTCTACTGATTCTTCATTCGGTCTACCGTAGACAGCGCTTGTATCTATTGAAAACGACAAAGAGCTGACGAGGTACTTCGGAGCTTTCCGTGACCAAATCGAACACAGCTCGTCTAGAGTATTTCCTACCCAGGAGCACCCACGACAGAGAAAGAATTGCGCGTGAAATGCTATATAAAAAGAAAAAGGCCACCGTGATACGAACCTTCTGTGACTTGCAATGCTTGGCCTAAGACTCCGTACTTTGCTACACTTTTTGCTTCTTGCTGTCAAGCAGGTGGTTTCGGTGGAAAACGAGCAGACGAATGCCTGTGCTTCTCTCGTTGGCCTCCGTCTCGAAAATACTACAATCCTATCTGCTGGGCATGTACTTGGTCCTGTGAATGTCTCGACCCCAGGGTCGTGTCAATCACAGGCTCTTGTTTCTTCGTCGTTGTGCCGTGTCCAGTTCGTCATCAACACTACATCGACATCAGCTGTACATGCAGAAGCATGGCTTCCTGATACTTGGTTTGGTCGCTTCCTTGGGCTCGGGAATGGCGGTTTGGGTGGTTGTAAGTGTATTCTCCCTTGGGAAGTACTCGTGGATCTAATGCTTTGATAGGTGTAGACTATACCAATCTGGACTATGGAACCTCACTCCATTTCGCCAGTGTCGCATCGGACAACGGCCACGATGGAAACTCCGGCTCAGTCTTTCTCAACCACCCTGAAGTCATAAATGACTTTGCCTTCCGCGCTATCCACGTCGAAGCTGTAATCGGCAAACAAATCGTTGAAGCGTACTATGGTCGTCCACATCACAAGTCGTACTATCTCGGCTGTTCAACTGGGGGGCGTCAGGGTACTCAGGAGGCACTCAAGTTCCCGGAAGATTTCGACGGAATCGTCGCAGGCTCGCCAGCAACGAACTTCAACAATCTTCAGGGTTGGAGTGCAATACTCGGCCGCTTTGTCGGTGCTCCAGATCCTGCGGGGAATCCGCACTTCATTACAGCTGACCTCTGGAATACCATCGCTTCTGAAGTACTGAAACAATGCGATGGGTTGGATGGAGTCGAGGATGGGATCATCACGGAACCTGATGACTGTGAATTCCGCCCAGAAGCCATTGTGTGTTCTGCTGGCCGAACGACTGACTGCCTGACGAGTACTCAGATTGATGCGCTCCATGAGATATATCAGCCTGTATTTGGGACCAGTGGAGAATTACTATATTCGCGCTATGATCCCGGAGCAGAAGCTGACGGAAATTCGCAGATATTCTTTAGTGGTTCTATTTTATCTATTCCAAACGTGTGTAAAGTTTGTTCCATTTACGATTCCAAGAGCGGCTGAATTCCTTTCTCGCAGGATTGGTACAGATTCGTAGTCTTGAATGACTCGGATTTCAATTTTGAAAACTTTGATTTGAATACAATCGAGCTGGGGGACACGATCAATCCAGGAGGTATAGAAACGTTTAACGGAGATCTCTCGAGTTTCGAAACCCGTGGCGGCAAATTTTTGACATTCCATGGACGTAGAGATCAGGTGTCTATCAATCTACGTCATTGAGCGAAAGCCACTGACACGTGATACAGCTCATTGCCTCCGGAAACTCCAAACGGATGTACAACCTAATATCACAAACGCTCTCCATGCCTTCCCTTGATAGTTTTTACCGACTCTTCCTCATTCCAGGAATGGATCACTGTTCCGGAGGCCCAGGCGCAGCCGCCTTCGGTCAGGGTGGTATAGTCTCCAATGTGGTGAACGCTTCCTCCAACAATGTTTTACTTGCCATGGTCGACTGGGTCGAGGAGGGTATCGCTCCAGATGTGATCATAGGCACAAGCATCGATGGTCAGACTAGAACCCATTGCCGCTATCCACAGAGGAGCATTCTGAACGGATCGGAATTCATTTGCGAAATGTAGTTTCTGTCTCATGAGCGTCTGTCGGGGCTTTAAGCCAGCCACAGATTTCTTGAGTTACGTAGTTGGAATTTAAAGACGAATCAAGGTGACTCCGCGGATGTCATCTACAAGTTTACAGATTCCACGAGTCACCAACGTGTTTCTGAGTATCCTCAGAAAATTCCTGCGTCTCACGGTCTACCTTGTTGTTACTCTGTTCCTCACGACTCCAGCTGGCCACTTGCGATTACTTATGAGGTGTCTGAGTGTCTGAGTTATGTGAATTATGAGTACCTTGGGCATCACTGACCTTTCGTTATCATTAAATGACATCGACTCAAGGACGCACTACAAATGGTGACATATCTGGAAACCCAATTCATCGGACTCCCTTTGATTTACGTGACGAATGCGGTTTCAGTGGTAAACACAGCATCGCATGCGTAGAGAAGTCCTGGATATAAAATTGATAGTTCGGTAAACTAACTATTTTGGGATCCTGAGTAGTTTCATGATAGGGTTGCGGTCAAATCGTTCAAAAACACTCGCGATACCGATCCTTAAGGGCATTTGTAACGAGCGTGCCGTGATAACCACCTTTCCGAAACAAGTTACGTCTACTTACCTAAGTATGTAGGAATGGCATATTCAAGGCGGTTTGGCAATGATTCTTCTTGATGAAGAAAGAAGCCGCGTTGTAACCCCATCAAAACCTCGCCCGACGTGCCAAGCAGTTCCTGGCCATATAAGAGCAGCTACATCCTCGTCAACGCTTCAATTCAATTCTTTCGATGACTTGGGAACTGCCAGGAGCGATCATCCTCTTACCTCTACTCGGTGGCTCAGTAAGTAGTAATGACGCTCGACCTTTTTGGATTTTCATTAGTGTGGGCAGACTGCACACATTGTCTACAGGTGTTTTGAACCCCGAGAGCTTTATTTACATTCAATACTCCTCGTGCTAACGCCTCTCGCACTAACGCCTGTCCTCACGGCTTATTGTTCTCATGTTCTTCTCGCTGCCCTCTCGGCCTGGATGTGCTACCTCGCCTCATTAGTTGCCTGTACTATCTTTTACCGAATTTCGCCTTTCCATCCACTTTACAAATACCCTGGGCCACTCCTATGCAAGGTCACCAAATTGTATTTTACTTATGTGGCCTTCGGCGGCAAGCAGCATAGGTATTACAACGAGCTCCATCGACGATACGGGGACATTGTGAGGATTGGTGGGCCATTCGATCCAGTCAGACAAAACTCAAGTCTGACGAGCGTCGGTCAGGTCCGAATGAACTATCATTCTGTTCGCCTAGCTTGATTGCACCAGTATACGGTCCCAATGGAATGCCCAAGTCGGCTTGTGAGTTTTCCATGGTCATCTGAATGTGTTGGAATTCATGCAAATGAAATTCCTAGTCTGGGACGGGCAAACCATTGATCCAGATTATAAGGTTATGGTCGGAATTCGAAATCCTCACGAACATGCTCATGTTCGACGAATATGGGCCAAGGGTTTTACGCCAGAAGCACTACGCGGGTATCATCCTATACTCAGTAAATGCATCAAACGACTTCTCTGCCACCTGGGGGCACGGAGCGGTCAGACTGTCGACCTGTCAAAATGGATAACATGGTTCACGTAGGTTTTTTTTAAATCTCTAGCTTTTTATATCTCGTTTATTATTTACTCATCTCACATGGGCAGTAACGATGTCATAAATGATATTGCGTGCGTTTTGAACGTTTCACATAACAAGATTTAGGGATAACACTTGCCACACAGCTTTGGAGATAATCTGAATATAATGGAGAACAAGGGTTCTCAAGCACATCTGGGTATGCTAGAAGACGCAGCGTCGTGAGTGTGCCGTAAATACTCATGTAGTCACGATCTTATGCTTATTCTCGTGGACGTCGTTCACAGCTTTGGTATGATCCTGTGCCATTTACCATGGACTGTGCCATTCTTTCGAGCTATTCCTCTTGTGGAGAAGAAGGTCAAGGCCTATCAAAACGTCTGCTATGCACGGTTGAAAAGGAGACTAGAAGAAGGCTCGCAATCCGGCACTCAGGACTTGATTCATTATCTAGTACGTTTCATCTCAAGCCAAACCGTTTATATTGCATATGTTGATATACATACAAATTCGAGACGGGTGGTTTCCCGGGTTCCACAACGCTTAGCATTAAACAACTCGTCAACGACACGCCCACCCTAGTTATTGCCGGATCTGATACCACCTCGCTCACATTATGCACTCTTTTCTATTTCCTTCTTCGCAACCCTGTCGTTTATTCGCGACTCCAAGCTGAAATTGACCAATCCAATATTGCGTGGGAGGACGCATTAGGATTATCACAAATGGAATACCTAAACGCAGCGATGTGAGTAAACCGTAGGGGTATTTGCAATACTCATCGGTATTTAGAAACGAGGCGCTTCGTATCCTCCCTCCTATTCTAAGCGGTTCGTCGCGCGCGCCTTTAATTGGAAGCGGTGGCATCACGTTGGGTCCCCAGTATGTCCTCCTCTCCTTGGTTTTCTTTTGTTGTTCTTTACCATGTTGTACAGCTTCCTACCCGAAGGGACTACCGTCACTATCCATACTTATACTTTGCATCGAGATCCGCGAAATTTCTTCCTCCCCGACGAGTTTATCCCTGAACGCTGGCTTTCGGAAGAGAAACAACGCGCACTGGAACCGAGCCTCTTCAAGAGCCGTGACCTCGCGGTCCATGAAAAGAATGCCTTCATTCCATTCTCCTATGGACCGGCCGACTGTATTGGAAAACGTTTCGCCTGGTATGAACTACGTGCTGTCGCGGTTGCCATCATCCAGCATTTCACCCTGCAATATGACTCAGGATACGACAAAGCCAGCTGGGAACGTGATATGCGTGATTACTTCATTACTCAAAGGCCTCCCTTACATGTAATCCTTACCCCACGCCTGGTTTCCATTTGAAAGTTATTGTAGCAGCTGCTCAGATTTTCGACACGAACGACACGATTGTTACTCAAACGGATCTCCCATCTAGATCTCCAAATTTTGAGTTCCTCTGTATCTATCCCTCTGTACCTTTGGAATTTACGTCTGCCTTCTCCGTTTCTTGATATCTGTATTCCTAGTCAAACTGTCTACCTCTCTACGTTTTGTGTCTATTAAGACTTGCTATGCATGTTTTATATGTTAGCGCTCAGACGCCCACAGATGACGAACGCGCCCTGGATCGTGCACCAACCTCGATCACTCGATCATACCCTTTCACACTCCTTCACGCTATCACATTATCACACTCGTTAGGGACACTGGCCCTATTGTCACCAGGGACAGTGGCCTCCATTGTTACACGACAGTATATATATTCCCTTTACTTTACTCATCCCTCAGTCAATTATATCGGACTGAGGGTGAGCCTTACGCGTACTTTTGATATGAATACGACACTAAAACGTACCTATAGGAATACTTACAAGCATTGTTATAGGTACACCAATTCAGTCAATTATATCGGACTGAGGGAATACTTACAAGCATTGTTATAGGTATCCTGTTCTAACATTATACTCAGAGGTAATAGTTATGTATTCAATGGTCCCCTGGGGCCCATAAATAAAAAATACAGTGATACATTTGATTATATGTGCGAACTCACAGATAACTGGAACCCAACGAGTGAATATCCATTTGACAATGAATCTACAACTTGATTTCCGGCCCATCCCAGATAGTCTGCCATGTGGAGACCACGAAGAATACTAGAGCCGTAACTCGTGTGGTATACTTCCATATCTCCATTTTGCTAGTTCCAAATACATACGCTCACGGGCAGATGCAGCTACGATCGCTGGCGTTAGAGTCAGATTAAGCATCAAATCTATGTCTCTTCACTCCAGGGATTTTATTACTGCATCAGAAAATTCCTGAAACCTTTAGTCCAAGGAGAGGTTACAGCCAGATTTACTTCTGGCATTGAATTCCGGTTGCTTCACTGGCTATTGTATTGTCTTATTCAGGCGACCTGACAAACATTGAGACGCTTGTGCATGGATCAAAATGTTGTTACATTGATTCAAATCATTTACAAGGTGCGACAGTTACAACTAATTGTTATTGTTCTGACCGAGTCCGACGGCATTCTTTGCCTTGTTGAGGAGAGACTCCTGGAGAGTTACAGTAAATATTTCAAATATACCTCGAAGAGAGTAGCACATACGTCATTCTGATTGGAATTCCCGCTGACACTGTCGCCAACCTTCTGCGAGATAGACTTCTGGCTCTATGGACAAAAAAATTTAGTATCACCTCCTCATCCGTGAATCAAAAATGAATGACGTTGGGCTGGATGGACGACGCGAGGGAATCCATGTTGCCTTTAATGCTGTCGCCAGCCTTCTCAAACGTGCCCTTCTCCGAGTCAGGCTATACGACAATGAAGTCATACTTATTCAGTAAAAGTTTTAAAGAACGCACCTTCAAAGCAGAACTGGTTTTGTCCGTGAAGGATTGACGGTTGTTGTCGGACATGTTCGTGTGAAGAATATATGTGAGGATGATTGTACGAATTTAAGATGTAGCGAAAGCTGAGGCCGTTCGTTAGAAAATACCATGGATTTATAGGTCTGGGAGTGCTCGGTGCCGGTCTAAGTGATCATGCGCACGGACAGTGTCTCACCACGATCCCCTACTATTGACGCAATAATGACGTTCGGTGTGACAAATACGCCCAGCAATTCTTTATTCCCGAAGAAGAGTCCCATCTGCGCATTCAATTTACCATTTTATTTCAGATGTGACAGCATGGAGTGTGGACATTGCACAGGAGGAAGTTTCGTTGTCTTCCAAAACGAGACATGCATATGAAAGATAGCCACATGATTACTTTTTGATAAGATTCTTTTGAAGTTGCCCACATGCAGTGAGGAACTATTATCTTTAGCAAGCGATGATGTATATGAGCAATATCATGGATATACTGAGCTTCAGTACGATATCAAAATAGCGAGATGGGCAAATTCCTCGATACAACGTTTAATCAACGTTTGTTAACCACTAGCGCATTATGAATTCCTGAAAACACTGATTCGTCAGGCGGGACCGATGGCTTGCGTTTAACGCTGTAAACGATCCGCGCTTTGTGCCTTCTGATAGAAGAGTAGCATGAAATCGATTTCCCCAATGAAAGGCTGTGAACGTAGGTCACAGGGACCACGATTTTAACGCAGCCGCCATAGAACAGCCGAAGCATGATTAAAACAGCTTCTGCAGAAACACAAACGCAATGTGTCAATGTCAAAAGGTTCGAAAGAGAAGTCATAAATTGCTGCCGTCCATGGTAGAAGATCGGCTTGGCAACTAGCTTTCAGACTGCTTCCTGCAGAGAACACAAAGAAGTCATTGAACAGCCAGCTGATCACCAGGAGCTGTACTCATCATAGACCCGGGCTGGAATTAAATGCGTCATATGGGCTTAGTCGATCAGGTAGATTCAGATGAGTATACCGGATAACCTCAACGAGATTGATATCCATGACAACGGCGCTTCTTTTCTGGATAAACTGGAAGTACAGAGTCAATTCTGCATAGAGATTTCTAAAAACCTCGGTGAACGACCCGACACTTGCGCAACAACGGCATATGTGGAAAGAAAGGACCGAGCTTTTGTTGCAGATGGGTATCAAAAGGTATTCGAAGAGGATGTCACTTCGAAAGTCTCCCTGAAGACGTCAAAATTGAGCTGTCCGGCCTCACTGCTACTACGGATAGCGAAAACGATCTGGCGGAACCAACCGCGAAACTCATTCTCCTTCAGAATATCCCTCATTTCTTTCGCCACAAGGACCGGTGGGCACTTGTATGCACCACATCCGAACGCACCTGACAGTGCATGAATTCAGTCTCCACGACTAGCTAACCACACACAAACGTACCGAGTACTAAATACCGTTGGCCGTAATGACCTGCTATGCGATAGATCAATCTTATTTTCCTCCTAAGATCTTCCAAGACAGAGGAATCCGTGAAGGTGGTTTGATCCTCTGTCAGGGGACAGCGACGAGGAGCAGAGACCGTAATTATAGACACTACACGACAATCATCAGATGGTAGATCCACACAGTCATGGTTGAGATCATCCTTGAATATGACTACGCCTGGTGAGTAGATGCCCGCATGAGATCCCGGGCCTGTGTTTGGCCAAGGGTAATGTTCTGGTTTGAGCGTGACATATAGTGTTGAAGAGTAACAGAGCGCTTCTTCCTTTGTAATCTTAGCTGCGGTAAATGGTCTAGTCGATGTTGACAAGGACTCATACCTGAGTCTTTGTGAGCAGATCAACCCATCCGCCTGCGGGAGACTCGTCACTTGCGAGATTTAGAACAGCTGTTCTCCTCAGCGTATCCGCATTTTGTCTCATGAGATGTCGAGCAGCAACGAAGGAGTCTGAGTTTATTATTTTGAATTCTGGGTCCGGAAAATTTGGACATGAGAGCCCATTCAAAACAGCCAGCTGATCTAGACTGAGGAATACTGAGTTAAGAGAAGCGCCTCCTGTTGCATAATCGTGAATCATCGCTTTGGAGCGCGAGATAGTGTCCTTCGCGATTGCACTCCGTCTATGCATAATCTTGTGGCTACTGCTGTTGTGAGATGAGAAGCTTGAGCTGCACGTGACTCAATCATTACATAGTAACATACATTCGTGGTCTGTGTCATGGCTACATATTCAAGCGAAACTGTGTTGAAATCCAAACCCTAGATAGTACAGACACTCGTAAGTATCTGGTCTACGTAGATGTGAGTATAATGGTTCGTTTGTAGGTGTCAGTTTACTGACCCTCAGTTTGTATAGAATCGACTGAGGGTGTTTGCTGTAGGTAGGCGTAATATATATATGCGTGTGTTCATTGTTCGTGTCGCGACAAAGGAGTGTGACTTCTTGATTTGTGAAAGGGTGACCAATGGCCAAGGACACTTACGGTGATCGCGACATACTGGTGTGTATAAGAAAAGAATCTGCTTGGTCTTCAGATTAGTTCTCCTAGATATTTACAGTAAAAATTTGTTGAAACAATCCAGCATTCAACTCGTTACGAATAGTCTCCTGGTGATGAGCTCGATGTGAACAAAAAATATTCGGGGCTTCGTTGACTCCGCGTCTGACACCTACTTCACTTAAATCTGTAGTTGGCAATGTTTATATTTACGGAATACCAAAATAAAACTTTCGTCTCTTGTTAGAACTTCCCAAGGACTCGGCCTCCTGAGACAAATGGGGTATACGATACAAGTGCTTAGATGCCCGTCAACAGACCCCAGGTATCCATTCTCTGGCGATTCCCGAGTTTTCTTGATCTTCTTTCTATTTTCTTCTTCTTCCTTTATACCTGGTTCCCTGTGCGTGTGTAGTGTTGTTATATTTGTTACGCCCAACTTCTACTTGCTTTTCTCGCTTTACCTCGGTATTTCTGATAAATTACTTCTGACATATGTCGATTCTATAATATAGCTATTGTATATTGAACACCATGACATTTATCTTTCAACGGTTCATGCGCCCAAGCTCAAAGCTTTATTTCCGTCGATTCAGGCGATTGCCGAGAATCCGCTTAAGCCGAAGTTGCGACAACTCATGCAACACCCTTTCAACATGTAGATGATCTGTATTCCGTCTTCTAATCTCCTGATGATTCTTAACCTTGATGCACGTTTTTGCGATCTTATTCCTAATTGTTTCTGTAGATGGTACAAAGACCATGGATCAACCTTGCGCCACTGAACTCTACCGGATCCCCAAATACTTGAGAAATATCTGGAGACCGCTTCTCTTTATCAGTCTAGTGAAAAACGAAGTCAAACGCCCAGATTTGTCAACCTATATTTGTGTTGTCAGTGCGGCTTCCACTTCTGAGGGCTCGGTAGATCAATCTAGTAATAACACTTGCAGCATGTAAAGAAAGGTAATGCTGAACGGAATCGCATGACAAGCCATGTTTCTCATATGAAGCTCATTATACCAAAGACATGAAGTCAACGACGGCTGTAGTTAAGATTGAATGCCATTGAAGAGCCTCGGATTTCTTGCAAACGAGCGGAATAACTCGAAATAATAAGGATTCCTCGTATGAATGTGAAACACCAACGACATTGTTATCCGGTCTGACAGGATCGAAACATGCTGCTCGATGATGATGAAATTCATGAATATCATTAAGGTGACAAAGCCACACGGGGCTACAAGGAGCGACCCCTGCAGTTGTGATGCAGTCAATTTATCGGCGGTACTGAGAGGGGGAAAGGTTTCTGTTTCACTAACCCAACAAGCCTCAGTATAAATTTCAACCATCATCCTAGAGTCGAAAGCAAGACAAAAGTTTACTCGACGAAATAACTTGCATTGTCGCGCAATGAAATTGTCGCATAATCTACAGTGCCATACGACAAGCTGAGATAGTCACATTGCAGGAAGAGGACGGTATAACAGTTCTACGAGTTCTGTCAGAAAGAAGCCACTGGTAGAAAACTCAAGTCAATTGCATCCGTTTCCCTCAGAGTATTCCCTCAATGTAAACCTTGGCTCTGCTCAGCTTCTGCCGGCCTTTTTTGCTCGTCAATAGTCTCCAGCCCAGGTAATGACATCCAAATTGCCCGTCGTATCGCATCTGGATTGGACTTGGCATTCCAAAAAGCTCCGGAGAACGTCAAATACTTAAGTGACGGAAACATCGGAAAAAACTTGAGTAGATCGACAAGAGTATCGTGGTGTGGGGAGATATTCACGAACACCTCAAGCTTAACGACGTTAGTAATTTGCTCAAGTACTTCAGTCCCAACGCGCATATGGATGGATCGTAGCCACGTATTCAGTCCATAAAGTCCTATGTCAGATACGAAACGTAGGTTCAATGCAACGTTGCCTCCGCGCGCCGCGATGCGGCAAAGAACAGTGTTGAATTGACGTATCTCATAATCGAGGACACGAAAGCTACAGATATGGCCTGTAGCCATGGTGATGGTCTGGAGGTTTGGAAAGGCGGTAGGTGGCTCGAGGAAGTGAGCGAGGTATTCGGAGTTTGCTGTAAGGTGATCGAGGTTTGGCAGGAGTTTTTGTGAGGAGAAAGGCTTGAGGTCGCCGATGGCATTGTTTCTAGAAAGATCAAGAGTTGTGATAGACGAGTGCCGAGAGAGAAACAACTGAAGATCAGGAAAGGCTATGTTCACACATCCGAAGGAGATGTGCGACAATGTCGGAATTGACAACGTCGAAAGGATAAATTCCCAATCGTAGAATGTGAGGTCGCTGTCAGAAAAGGAAAGCCTTGTGATAGGGGACATTGCAAGGGTAGCCATTGTCCATTGGAAGAAAGGAAGCTCCATGAGAACCGGAGAGTGTATATAAAACTCCTTCAAATGAGAAGATAGTGGTGACGACAGGGCGATATCGCAGCTTTTTGTACTCAGTTCCAACGAGTTGGCGTTCAGGGCCTTGTCTGGTGATAATTGTACAGCCCGAGGTTTCAATTTAGCGACAATTCCTTCTTTTAAACGTCGGATAGGACGTATCAAAGATGGAAAGATGACCATTCTTTTGCTTTGGGCTGGATCATGCTGAACATCGTCGTGGAACCGCCGATGAAAGGGAACAAAGGGTTCCACATATTCATAATGGAAGGGCCTGCCCAATGTTTTCCAATGCTGTCCGCGACCCACTGTGAGCTGGGAATGCGACATTGCCACCACAATATTCATTACTTCTGCCAAAAGCTTGGTCCATCGGGGGTTGACCGTGGAGTTGGATCCCTCAAGGGGCGACAGCCGAAGGTCGCAGCTGACGCGTTCGAGGCGTGATAAGAGCGTTCGTAAAGCCTCTAAATTTTTGAAGAGTTGAGGTGTGTGGTGAAGAGTGAACCTGATTTCCGGCGTGAACGTCAAGCTTTCACTTCGGGAAATCCTTGGGGTTTCTTGAGAAAAACCTGTTAGAAACACGTTATGTAATTTCTAAATTGTTTTTCTCAAGTATTACATAAAATCTATTTTGAAAAACAGAAAAAAAAAAGTTAAAGTTTCTCAATGATTTCCCTTGAGATAAAGGAAAAATTTTTCTTTCGATTATTCCTGAGATACAGATAATTAAAATTAATCGTGTTTCTAGTGTTTTTCTCAAGAAGAAAATGATGTTTACATTATTGAGTTTCTTTGTGAACACTTGTTGTATTTCTTTCAAGTGTTTTCAAGGGAAAATTCTTTGTTTCTCTCACAAAAAACGTATTAGAAAAACCTTAAATGTTCCTCGGGAAACATAGATTAGATAATCTTTGAGTATTTCTGTAGAAACACAGATTAGAAACACCTATTGCATCGACGAGTGCATCGCATATCATATGATACGCGACATGCTTGTTGACACTGCTCATTGGGTTCTTTGATGATCATACAATGTGACGCACTCATTAAAATTTACATTTAAATCAAAAAAAGAACAAGTAAAACGACGTAATGGAATACAAGAAATGAGATTGTACATTGTAAGGCATTCAGTCAGAAAAAAATAAATGGCGAACGAAAGTAAATACAATTGCTAGCGGGAAGATGATGATAAAGGAAATCACAACATAGGGTTGCAAAGAAATGACAATAGACAAAATGGCAATGCATCCAGAGCAAAAGGCCAAGGTCATAGATATAGCTATGAACAAGATGACGATTTTTGAGACTTCAGAGACCTAATTGAGTAAGGAACTCAATAACAGGGCTTCTGGAATGAGAGTGTGAAACTCACATCAAAGGTATACATTACAATGTAGACAAAGGCCAAAATCACCAAAATAACCATTGAAACAACGCATAACCAGACTGTATACATGGCAAACCTGTTGGGAACAAAATTGTCCTGAGGTATTGCCAGGGCACCTATGATCGGGCTACAAAACATTGTGTAAACATTGGCAATAGATTATTCAAAGATAGAACCAACGCTCCCAATGAGAATGCCTATGACATCGCGAGAAGAACAGGACTAAGACAAATTACAAGAAACCCCACATACTATAAGCAAGATTTGGAAGGAATAAGGCCACAGGTCATTTATTGTCATAGGGCATGCCTCGGCAGGAAAGACTTTGGATAGGACAGAGCCTATGGACATGTAAGACATAAGGTGATGGTGGCAGTCAAGTGAAGAGAGAGAAATGGGGGATGTTTTCGCAAGGGTGAGCTTATAAGAGAAAAATCTGGGTATATTCTCGGGCTGCTAAGTTGTCTGCCCATTGCCCTGCTCCTCCCTCAGGACCCCCCAGAGAGCATCCAAATGCCCTCTCTCAGTGTTGACACACCAGAACAAAGCGTCAATCATGCTTGGAACTGCCCTTTACCTACTCCTTCCTCCTCCCCTCCTTCCTGCCAGCTCATTGCCGCTCAGGACCCCCAGAGAGCACCCAAATGCCCTCTCTCAGTGTTGACACACCAGAACAAAGTGTCATTGGCACTTCATTCAGCATTGTTTGTGCTGAAGGCTGCCTCATGCACCCCTTCCTCCTCCCCTCCCTCCTGCCAATTCGTCAATAGCCAGGATCCCCAGAGAGCATCCAAATGCCCTCTCTCAGTGTCAATGCACCAGAATGAAGCGTTGTTGGCGCTTTGTTCAGCATCAATTGTGCTTGGGACTGCCCTTCACCTACTCCTTCCTCCTCCCCTCTCTGTTGATGTTGTTGAAGATGGTGTCGGAAACAAATACGTCATCTGGTCGTGTTTGTTCTTAGTGTTTTTGGCTTCGAGCGTTGCTGTCCCTGTGCTTAATAACATTACCTTTCTGTGTCGAGTGAGTAAGCTTATGAGCGTGTTAGCCGTGTCAAGATTGCTTGTGAACAGGGAACTTTTCCTTGGGCTATCCCACATTGGGTGGTGTCTGTTGAAGTCACCTACCCATATGTCCACTCCGCTCCTCCCCCTCGGGGCCCTACCTTTCCTGCTGTTGAGGAAGAATTATTCCTTCCCTCCTGCCAACCCGTTGATGGTCAGGACCCCCAGAGAGCGTCCAAATGCCCTCTCTCAGCATCCACGCACCCAACCGAAGCATCATTGGCGCTAGAGATTAAGAGCAGAACATATAAGCATTTATGGAAACTCTTTTCTTTGAGAAAATAAAACAAAGGGTTTTTTGATCACAGTTGCAAATGTTCCATGTCACTTCCATATGCACCTTTGTTGAATGAACGAGTTGGGAGCAATTCAAATTCTTTGTCTGCAGGTATGTAGCGAGTCAATGCAAGACAACAAGCGACTCCAGCTCCACAGATATTCCAGATAAACATATACTCTACCCACAGCAGAAATATAGCAATTGCCTCAGATACACAAAGCTACAAGGCATTAAATAGATTGTATACAAAGCTTGCACCACTTGTCAAGGTAAAAACTAAGTTTGCAATAAGTACACTCCATAAAAAAAACAGAAATGCTTGAGACACTTATGTGCCTCATTGACACAACTGCAATATATTCATCCCATTCCATTTGTGCACAATGTACTTCAATATCAGAAATCATTGCAGCCTTGAGTTGTGTATCTGTACAGGCACTCCACACACTCGCTCCAAGTTTAGGCCACACTGCATATGGATCATGGACAATATCCAAAGGCAGATGATGCAGTCCGACAATCCAAGTTCCTTGCATCTGCGGCTTGACCTGGCCTACAGAAGTGATAGTCAAGCCCGTCTCTGGAAACTCAATTATCTGCTCGATGATGAATGGAGCAGGAATACTCCATAATATTACAGAGCTGTTGCCACAATGCCTTGATTCTGTCATGTACAAAAGACCTTTATGGCAAACATGAGATTGCATGAGCGCATGGGATGGAACGACATGATCTGGTCGAGCCCTTCTGAAGGCATCTGCAAAACAAGGGGAGAGGGCAACAAATTTACCTTTGACTTCTGATGAGGATTCATTGAAAGTCTCCTGCTCATCTGAATCAGAAAACATCGTTGCTTCACCTTGTTCGACCGCGAGGATGCCATGGGGTTGGGGTTGAACAAGAGTCTCAAATAATGATAGGCAATCTTTCACAACCTCTGGGCAGTTTTGCTTGAAAAAGAGACCTCTTAAATTGGAAAATTTGTGCCAGGATTGTAACATGGTCTCCTCCCACTCATCTAATCTCTTGGTCAATGTACATACTGACAACCGAGAGAGTTGGGAGGAAACTCACACTTCTTGTAATTTGTCGACAAACGCTGTAATTGACCAATCATGCGCTCGAACGGAAAGGCCCACCACCCATGAACAGGACCAAAGAGTTTGATGAACTCTGGAATGTAAAATGCAACATGATGGTTGGAAAGGCAGTCGTAGAGTGGAAACAGTCGCTGTAGCCCTTTTTGATATTCCATCATGAACTTGAGATAGCGGGTGCAGTGCTCATTGCTAGTGACTTGAGAGGTGGCAAGCAAAACTGCCGACATAAGTGACATGGTAAGTTGCAGAAAGTCTAATTGGTCTTGTTCAAGGTGCTTGAACCAGAGATATATCAATGACAGTGGTAAATTCAAACAGCCTAAAGTTTGCCACTCATCTGCTTAGAGCTTCAATCCAGAGGAAAGAGGGACCAAAGGCATCCATGAAGGCTTTACGACAAATTCTAGATCATCCACAATTGTCTTCATCTCTTCATCTGTGAAAACACTCCCAAGTTGCCAAATCTCGTTATTTGCAGCTTGTTTTGATTGCTATTCAGGCTAATTAGCTGTGCGAATAAATGAATAAATTGAGCTGTCCTACCCAGGTGATGATAGCTCGGGCACAATACTCTCTAGTAAATCTTGTAGGGCAAGGAAATGTTTCACAGCCATCTAATCCTTTTGCAACACACTGCAAAGCCGGCAAACTGGATTTGGACCATTTTTTAACTGCGTCCTCATATTCTTGTTCCTGTCCACTGAATTGCATTGGCTGTGATAACCATTTAACAAGTGCACGGACATCCTTGGCATATGATTTGTTCTCCGGTTGGGGATTGTTCACTGAGAAACATATTTTGACAACAAGACCTTTCATAGGCTTTCCCCTCTCTTGACCTTTCTTTGTCTTTCCCTTATCGTAGCCAAGGATGCTGCAGAAATGCTCCTTAATCAGGCCAAGGAACAGATTGTGCATGACATCAACAACAAGGAACAATGACAGTTTGTAATATGGTAGCCTGAGAAGCTCAGTCCATCAAACACCTGAATTGTCAATAATATCCTGAGCGTCTTCTGGAGAGGAAGCATTGAGGTACTTCTCCGCCTGCTCCCTGGATTCCGCATCGGTGCACGGTACCCAGAAATCATAGTTGTAATCATTGTATCCATGAAGTGATCTGGAACATTTGCATTGAGAACAAAACTTTTCATGACTTATTGTGGTAAAGCCTCCCACTTTTTGCACCATCATCAAGTCACAAATTACAAGAATGATAGCATAGTGCACGACATGCCCATAAAGATACTTGGCAGTCTGGTTGAAGAAAACGCCTATCCAAAGTTCGAGGAAAGCATTGACAATGGGTTTTATATAAGGATTTAAACCATCCACTTCCACAGAGGGTTCACATGGGCCAGGAATTAGCTGCACAAACAAATTTTCTGGTTTGTTCCATTCCTCAATCGGTAGATTTAGGCATGCAAGAGAGATCATGCCCACAGATATCTTCTTTCCAGCTTGCTTATTGCCCAGGGGATTGAAAAAATCAATGCCCATTGAGAACAGATAGTGCTCAGCGCTGTCACCACCACACGCACTAAAATGAGTTTTACCATCAGGACCATTCAAGTCCCGGATGGCAGAACCTTGGAAGATATTAGTTATCTTCCCATCTGGCAGAACAACCATCTTTTCCCAAGCCTTATCCATCTTTTGTTCATATCCATTGTGCAAAAGCAATCCCACAAGCTAGTCATGAAAGTTGAAGATGACATAAGGATGCATAGGGACAAAGATTAAAAATTTTTGCTCTCCAATCGACTTTGGCCGAACAAGTACTTCTTTACATTTGTGGCCATGGTGCTTCGCATTGCAGCGCTGTGGGTATACAGGAATACTGTCATGGATGTCCTCTTCCTTAACCTCAATGTACTTTCTACCCTTGCTGCCCTTCAGGAGCGCATGGTATATTGTGTGACACGCTGGGCAGGCTGCATAAACCTCCAACTTCCTTTCTAACTTCAATGATTTCATCGCCAAACAAATGTCATGAGGGAATTTACCGGACAACAAGAATGAGAACACCTGCAATGCGGCAAGGACCTTTTCAACAACCAAGTTTAGAATTTTTTCGCACATTTCAAAGAGCCAGTAGGTACTCCAACGAGGGAGTCGGAGGACAACGTGGCAGATGGCAATCATGAGAATCATGGCCTGCAGAAAAGGAGCTACTCCTAGAAAGCCAGAAAGGAAGTGCGGGGCTACATACAATGATTATTAGTAGACAGTATCACAGAATGTACTTTGGTAAACCCACCACTATCAAATGTGCTCCCAGCGGCTGCTCGGGGTTCTGCAATACACTTCTGCAGTGCATTCTGCCACGACTGGGTGGTAACTTCAAGGAGCAAGAAGACATTGTCATATACCACTATAACTGCTTGGTGGCTTTCTACCACAGCTGGAATCTTCGACACTGCCAGGTTAATGAGTTTGATTCTTTCTTCGACCACTGCCTGCCTGATGCGGCTGAGCGCTATCATCTTGTCCGACAAAGCTTTATCATCTGGTTGAGCAGACACAACTCCTATTATCAATAGCTCTGCATGCAAGGAGCCTAAGGCATTCTTGATGTCTTTCAAGAGGAATGTAAGTTTCCTTGTCCTGGAAAACCAAGTATCTGCTCTAGGAGAAGGTGGCTCTACCATGGACGGATATAAAGTGAGGCTGCCAATCGGAAGATTATCTATTGCATTGGCCAGTTCAGCATTATGGGCTGCTAAAGCTGCTTCTTGAGAGGCATTGACCATGGCAACAACCTGCGCGGTCTGGTCCATATCATTATGCTTCTTCCACGTGCAACGAGGGACCAAACACCCTCTTTCAGTCCCTGAAATTGTTTCATCCTTGCACCTGGCGTAAGTACACTGGCAAACTTAAAGCTTCTCGCATTCGTTCATGTAAAAAAGCAGAAAAGAGCCTGAGATAGATAACCGATAATTGCAGGTAGTTCTGCATGTGATATCAAACCGGCTCATTGTCCTTTTTAGCCAAAGTTTGCTTTGATATCAAGATCACCAAATGAAGTTAATCGAGACCCTTGCATTCGAGGAAACTTCAATAATCGCAGAAAGGGTAACATTCCAACACTTTATTATGTGATTTGAGGAAACGCATGACAAATTCTTAAAATCAAGGGTGCAAGACAACCACAAGATACTGAGGCAGTCAAATTCTGCAGCAAGATCTCCAAAGTTGCCAGGTTGTCTTGTTTAGTTCCACATTCCCACTTAACTTCTCACTCATCTCCACATCTTGGTCAATCAACACATCTGCCAAACAAAGCACAAGTACACCCTAAGTGAACTCCAGACGGAAGACGAGCATACACGCTAAGGAGCGACATGTCCAGACACTCTGCCATTGCCTTTGTTGCTAGGGGTACTCCATGGAACATGAAGCACGCTATGGACATGGCCGCACATCAAGGAACCACCACGTCCGTGTGTCGGAATACTTCTGGGTCCAAAACCACTCAAGCCGGCAGAAATTGTTAAGGGAGATGGTTGTGAGTGTTCCATGTGCAAGGCAGTAGGAAGCTCTTTGGCTCTGGAACTTATTAGTTGCTGAGAACAATGTGGATCAAGGGTGATAAATTTGTCCTGCAATCGAGTGCTGGAGTTCATGTGCACATGGGGCAGAATTGTAATTACATGTTTTCCAGTAAGTTGGGCAACAGAAATCCATGCTTGCGCTCTCTGAAGCTGTGGCACAGACCTTTTAGGGGTAGATACAAGAGTGGTGGACAATACAATGCGAGAGTCAAGAGACAAGGAAGGTGCTGCGATTTAGGTAGCTCTGCAAGCGGGGAGGGGATTAGTTTCATCGACATTTATGTTGTCCAGCTCTTTCTGGTAGGGGAAGCTCTCGCCCTTGTCTGGTTCAGGTATCCCCAAATCATTATGATTGTCCTCGGCTTCTTGATCATGGGCCTAGAGCTGATCAAAACGGGTTAAGAGAGAAGGACATAACAATCTTACTTCTTGTTGACCTTGAAGTAACACTGAGACTGACTCAGATGCTGGTACTGACTGAGCCAGTACTGTCTTTAGCAAGTCCAGCTTAGCAGTGAGAATGATCTTCTCAGCTTCAACAACTTCCAGTCGAGTCCTGGCATTGATCAATTCGGAATCCATTGACTCCACTTTAGCTTTGTACTTGGTAGTCGAGACATGGGCTGCAGATAGAATGTCCTCTACAGATGCCTTATCCTGCCGCACCTTGTGCAATTCCTTCTCAGGGTGAGCTATTATTGTGCTTGGAAGGAAAGAACAAATACCAATGTTCTTTAATTCTTGAACCTTATTTTCTCTTTCTTGAAGTGTCTGTCAAATACGACAAGTGTAAGCAAAGAGCAGATGACAACAGAATGAGGTCAAACTCACTGCTGATAATGACAAGGCAGTTGAGGAGTTTGTTTGCATAGCTGACAACTCATTGTGTAACTGGTGAATGATATTGTCCTTGGATGAGAGCTCTGTCGAAGCTTCTTTTTTGATTTGCAAGACCTCAGAAGTGAGATCTTGAATGATACTATCCTTTGCCTCAGAAGCCTGATTGGCGGCTGCCTAGAAAAGCTGATTCAATAGGTGTGATTAAAAATAATTGAAAGGGGCCATACCTCCACCTGTTCTAATTCATACCTAATACATGCTGATGACACAGCTTCAGCATCAAGTTTGTTAGAAAGTTCAACTTGTAATGCTTGGACCTCATCCAGTTTCAATTTATTTTCTTGCAGCTCCATGTCTTTCTCCAGAGTCATTCTAAGCAAGTTTTTGTTGGCTGCCTGAAATGCAAAGTTACAATGAGAAGGGATATATTATAGAACTATATACCTTTAAATTGAGTCTCATAGATTAAAGTTTGGCATTGAAACCGGCCACGAGAGCATTTTTTTCACTGTCAGTCACTTCCAGTGCTTCTTGCAACTCTGGAATTTTTGGTGACCTTAAAGTTAGCTTCAAGCTCCGATAAGGACGCAGCTTCAAGTTCGAGCTTAGTGGAAAGTTCGACCTGACTTGATTCAGTTGCGTCTAATTTCAACTTATTCTCTTCTAGTTCTGCGTCTTTCACTTCAATTATTTTAAGCAAGCTCTTGTGGGCTGTCTGAAGTGCAAAGCTACAATGAGAAGGGATTCCAACATAGAGTCAGTATGGAATGATTGACCTTCATAGATGTGAGTTCAGCTTTAAGATCGGCCACGAGAGCATTTGTTATGTTTAGCTGGTCTTTGAGCTTCACATTGAGGGCATCTTTTTCACAGCTCATTGTGTCCAGTTGGGATTCCATGCTTTGCAATTCGTTTCTTGCTTCCTTGAGCTCAGCTTCAAGATCGGCCTTGAGTGTTTAAAACAGCGGTGAGAAGAGAACATTGTGACAATTGTAGAATACCATACTTGGAGAGCAACCTTCTCATCATTTAACGCAGCCTGCTTGCATTGAAGAGCATCCCTATTATAAGAAATCACTTTGATGTCATGGTCTCTCTTTGCAATCTCTTCAAGCACTTTGTTGAGCACCTCAGTCATTCCTTCTTTTTGGTTCTGAACAGCAATTGTAAGAGGAAACCGCAAAGAAAAATTGTAAGACATACCTTCAAGAGGTCATTGGAAGATTGTAAATAATCATGAACAAGCTTCAGCTCAAGAATGATCTTGTCCTTTGTTGAGACTTCGTCATTGGCAATATCTAATTGACGGTTGACCTCGCACAGGATGGCTGAAGATGTCTGTGTAGACTGCAACTGCTTATGTAGGCAATCCCTTTCTACTTCAAGAGCTGCCAATGTGGCCACTTGACTTTTAAAGTTCTTTGTTGTTACGATTGCAGTACCTTTCCCTGTTCTGAAATGGGCTTTTTGCGCCACAATCATCTTGGCTGCAATTATTCGGCCTCTTTCTTTGCATCCTACAAAGCGGAGATGAAAAGAGATGCAGTTGCTAAGCAGTCTAGAATATACCTTCTGGCAACCTTTCAACAATATGAGGAGATCATCTTTCTCCTGCACAAGAGTGTCCAAATTGGTCTTCATCTTCTGAAAGTCAGCATCTCTCTCTTTGATCTTTTCCGACTCCCTAATTTCTAGCTCCTAAAACGCACAATGGTGAGAGAAGACGTAACAACAAGTGGGATGCAACACGCCTTTAAAGCACATTTATAAGAAGATTGTCTGGCCTCCGACATCACTTCAATGGTCTTGATTTTGCCTTGTGTCTCACTCAATTTGTATTTAATCCTATTTAGCTCAAGATCTTTTTCCTCAAGCTTTTGCTGGAGATGGGTAATCTCACCATTGACTTCAGTCCCATTGATGCCATTGGCATGAGAATTCTGGGCCAATCACGTCAATATATTACTGGGATGGATGGGAAAGAAAGCAAACAGAAGCAAAGATGCACAAAGCAACAATATTGTCATTATTGCCTCAGGCGCGCTTCCATAATTGTGAAGGGACACTGACATCACGATTCATATTGGCGGCCGGAAGCAGCATATAAAACGGGGGATCAGGTTCCATAGCTACAGTTTCACTGTTGTTGATACCAGGGAGCTGAAGACCAATCATGGAAGTCAAAATTGTTTTATAGCATCTTCGAGTAAGGGAAAAGTAATGTCACTAAACTGAAAGGAAGATATCAAACATGCTTATGACAAGATGAGATGAAAGGGAGATATCATACATGTTTACATTCCAAACTCCAACTCTTTGTTGATGTCTCCAACCTTTTATCAATATATTGAAAGAAAGAAAAGGGCTTTGATAGCTCACCCACGCACTTTGTTTCCTGTGCATGAACATGCTCATCTCTTGCAAACATGCTAATCGCCTCGCACTCGTATCAAAAAGGGATGAGTGCGTAACAAAAGAAATGAAAGAACAATTGAAGGCCCCAAATAGATTATATAATAAACCTGGAGGGGTCTTTGTCCTAAAAGCTGAATCAAATGCCAAAGCATGATTGTGGAGATAGACATATAATCATCATGTGAGGGCATGAAACACCAGAGAGAAAACCAGAACACTTACAAGATACTCACTGATCTGTTAATTAAAGTATCTATCTAGTTCACTGTTAACCTGCTGGTATTCCTGACTTTGACGCCAATGGTATCAGATTATATAACACCATGGAAGTCCCCAGAAGAGAGAAGTCAGAAACCCATATGCCACATTGAACAAGGACACTTACCTTGAAATATGCCAAAGCTGATGTAGATCAGATTTAATTTAACACATCGGGAAATATTCACCTGCCTACCTCCAAATCATGTTGGTTTATTAACAGACGTATCCAATATATGCGTCAGTCTGATAACTTGAAAGATTTATAATCATGAAGAATTATTGAATCAAGTGTCAGGATTGCCTACTATGAGAGTATCAAAATAGTCTACTCACATTGTGCTCCATGATATAATTTATGTCAACAGGCAACTACTGGTACATATTCAAGCAATTACTGCAACTGAATCTCTAGAAGTTGTTATAGGTGCAGCTCCTCCATCTGGTGAAAACACACAGTTGGCTTCCTGAGCTTTACTAAGAGCCAAGACTTTGCCTGATACACCCATGAACAAACCATCCATAATCATAACCTTTTCTCCCAGGACAGAGGGTCGCATTGGAGTGACATATTTTGGAGGCACACAGAGCTTATCATGATTAACTTGGACCAATACAAAAGAGCCTTCTGTTCTGACCCATAACCCCCTTCTACCTTCATAATCACCATTTTTCCAACCTAGATTGTTAAGCATAGGCTTCGTATGGAATAATTGCACTTTAACCTTTTTCCAGTGAAGTTTTTGTCTTCCATCCATGCACAATATGCTGACAAATTGTAAGACATGCAAGACTGTTCAATTTTGAGAAAACGTACGAAATGCAGAAGATGGATTTGGAGTTCGCAAAGATGGGTTCCATGCAGGACTAAGATACACACTCGATACAGGAGGAAGAGGAGTTGAAGATACCAAAGGAACCGAGGACAGAGGTACATTGGACCTGGGAGGCAATTGGTCACTGACCAGTGGCTTAATGTCTTCAAAACCAACTCCTGCGTTTTCAAGGATCAATGGTTTCATGTTCCGGTCATGACTGAAGGGGATCATTACATATATGATTAAGACTCGATATCAACTTACCGGTAGGCCAAATCCCAAAGATGAAGGGGTTCCTGATGAAGAGTGGCATTAAGTTCTACTAGAACATTATTACCTCTCAGCGTCAATTTGATGATTCCCTCATAATTTTTCAGGTGATGTGAACCAATAACACAAATGTGACGTCCCAGAAAATGAAGATTCCGATTTTTTGTATTTATGAGCTCTAAGGGTTGGCTATTGGTCTTATTGTCAGGGGAGAGTCATGAATAATAATCATAACTCACTCGATCAATGAATCATGAAAGCCTGGCAGCACCACTTTCACTTCAGCCATACAAGCATCCATGATAAGTGGACTGTGATAAAAATTAACAGAGTCTGTGGGTGCTTCAATCTACAAAGCAGTCAATTAGCACTGTTTGAACAAGAAAACAGATTCCACACCTGCAATGCAGCATGGTGGTCATATATTGAAAGCATGTTTCCATCAATTGAAGTCACCCAACCCGTGAAACCCTCTTGTTGTCCAAATACTACAATCACCTGGTCTCCAACAGTCATCCTCTTTTGTAGATATTCGAGTGATACAAGTAAGTGTAGATCTTGGTCGTTTACATCCACTGTCGCTATCCCTCCCGTAACGTTGTATACGACACCGATAACTCCTTGAGCGTCTCCATCCATGATTGTGACATTGTCTCCAGCAGCAATAAGCTGAGCACCCATTGATTGCAAAGTGCATTCAAAACATTCTACAGGTATGATCCGCAAGTTCTGGAAACGCGCAATCTCAGCTGAGGTTGGGATGGCTTTTTCAGGCTGGAATTTGTCGGTCAATAAGCGTAGATAGCCATTTAAATAGGTCTGCCTGTGAAATTTCCACTCTCCTGAAGGTAGCATGTGAATGGATCAATCTCCCCAGACTGCCTTGATCTCAGCCACATCAAGTAAAGCTGCATCAGGGCAACATGGTCGATGTGATTTTAAAATGGACAATTCAGCATTGATGTGTTTCCGCTTTGTCAGGTGTGATCACAAACAATTGTTCAAATGGGGCACAACATAAACTTTGGCTCCAAAGTCGTTATAGTCTGCAACATAGGCCAAGTCCCTGTCAAATGGCTGTTGTGTCAATCAGACCCAAGACCCACTCGAGGGAGTGAAGATCTTCTATTCTCTAAGGTATAATGGCCAATCCGATGGGTCAATCAAGTGAACCTGCCCCCAGTAAACATCGGAAATGCCTCTACAAAGGTCCTGTACATTCTCGAGTTTGAGAGCCTCAACCACTATACAACCTGGTTGGGAAATGGAGCCAATGATTGATTTTACATCCCATGCGCCACTTTGCAAACAAATGAGCTTTTCCATGAGAATGAATGCAGCAGTTTCCTTGTATTCTGGCTGAAGAGAAGGGAGATGGAAAAATAACAGAGAACAGAAAAGGAGGCATACCTTTACGGCAACCCTCCAGAGACATGTCACTCCATTGAAAGGTATACTGACACTTTGATGAGGTGATCCGCTGGATGAAAGTTGTTGACTGCGAGAGTAGGCATGAGCACGAGCGAGTAAAGCACCCCATTCTATATCACTGTCCACTCGGTCCTGTTCGATGGCAAGTAAATGATGAGAAAGACTTCGATCCAATGCAACAGGTGAACCATTGTCGATAAAGTCATCTGTAATCCATACATCGTCAGCCATAGGTATATAGAGCATCTGTATAAACTACCATTGTTGTCTTCTTCTTCCACCTCAGGGTCTTCTTCATCATTGACTTGAGCCTCAATATCTAGAAAATGATTCTGTCAAGTAGTGTATCAGTAATGGCTCCAACCTCAACACTTCAAACATACCTCACGTCTAACCTTCTTCTTTTGACGCACATTGTTGCCTTCATTACCCTCAGACATACTTTTTCAGTTCTTGGTCAAGACACTGAAGATATCGTAGTTTATAAAATCCATTAAAAGTCAATCTCTAACTAGTCAAATACATAATCATAATCCAACAGTTGTTGTGGGGGCCATACATCGGACTTTGAATTCAAATGGCGCCTATCTAAGCAACCTCTTAACTTGAGGGCAGGTTTCTGACATTGAAACTAGTCATGTGCTGCCACTTGGGGATTTCCATTGATCACAAGGGGAAGTTGGACTTAATCATATTTTCTAATGCTAGCCTGTCACCATGCATATGTTCACTTCAGCCTCTTAATTTATGTATAATTATGAAATAACACAAAGCACAAACAATGCAGATATATTACTAGGAATAGTGAGAAACAAGGTAGACAGCTAGTTAATTAAGAGGAGAACACTTCCTGTGCAATGCGTATATTAACACAATTGTTTGAATAAGGGAAAACAAATACTTACTTGCAAGAAGTAACAGTATCATCAACAGAGCGATCATCCGCGTTCATACACGCTTCTCTAATCCCATCTTCTCACTATTCCTAGTAATATATCCGCATTTTTTGTGCTTCGTGTTTCTTGATAATGACAATTTATTACACATGGTGACAGGCTGGCCTCAGAAAATATGACAGAAGTCCAACTTCCCCTTGTAATCAACGGGAATCCCCAAGTGGCACATGACCAGTTTCAATGTCAGAAACCCACCCTCAAGTTATGAGGTTGCTTAGATAGGCGCCATTTGAATTCAAAGTCCAATGTATGGCCCCCACAACAACTGTTGGATTATGATTATGTATTTGACTAGTTAGAGATTAATTTATAAACAACAGTACCTTCAGTATCTTGACCAAGAATTGAAAAAGTATGTCTGATGGTAATGAAGGCAATGATGTGCATCAAAAGAAGAAGGTTAGACATGAGGTATATTTGAAGCATTGAGGTTGGAGCCATTACTGATACACTACTTGACAGAATCATTTTCTAGACATTGAGGCTCAAGTCAATGATGAAGAAGACCCTGAGGTGGAAGAAGAAGACGACAATGGTAGTTTATGCAGATGCTCTATATACCTATGGCTGACGATGTATAGACTACAGACGGCTTTATCAAAGACAGTTTACCTGTCGCATTGGATTGAAGTCTTTCTCATCATCCACTTGCCGTCAAACAGGACCAAGTGATACAGAATGGGGTGCTTTACTTATTCGTGCTCATGCCCCGTCTCCCATTGTCTCCCATTGTCAAGTCTTGATTTGGATTTTATGACCCCTCGTGCGATCATTCTATACAAGTATCCATCTCCGCAATCATTTATTGCCTTTTTAAGGACAAAGCCTTTGTCTGGATTCATTACATAATCTTTTTTGCCAAGATTTAACTTTGCACGATCCTTTTGGATACTTACTCATCCTTCTTCATGATGTCCACTCTACAGGTACTTATTCCTATGCTGAGAGGATTCCATTGATATCCCTTAAATCACGAAAGGGGGATCGGTCAAGCTTGTTGTGGGTGTGGAGAGTAGTGAGAAGGGGGGAGGGCTATGACGGAGCCTTTGCCTTTGTCTGTTGCAGCTGAGGCTAGGATGATGACGACAAGTTGAGGTCAAGTACGAGTGTTGCTGCGAGCACTAGTATGGGTGTGTTTATGAGTATGAGCAGGAAGATTGCGAGCAACATGAAGCAGAGTATGAAGTCAAGTACAAACGCCAGGGGGTGGTGCAGATGTGGGCCTGGAAAAGGTGGAGACAAATAGTTTAGTTCTTTCCAGCGGCACTGGTGCCACTAAACTGGTGGGGATTACACTTCCTCCAGCTGCTCCACAAAACCATGCATTGTCTCCATCTTCCCTAAACAAGATGCAAGCCAAAGTGCTTTGGGCAAAACTCATGGGTACACTGGATGCAGTCAAAGGGATTCTGTGTCATCTGCCTGTAAAAGTATATCTAGGTCAAGATATCCTACAGAACAGAAGCTTAGAATGGTAACTAGAAAACCAGGCATATCACCTACCATCACATCCTGTTTATTCTCGATCGTCTTGAAGCGATCTCAGCGAGGAAGTAGTTGTGTAGAAGGCAAGTTGGCAGGTGTGATTCAATTGGCAGGCCTTCTGCCAAGAACTTTTTGTAAAAGTCCTTCCAAGTCTGTTGGCACATGAACACACAACGGCTCCATTCATCCTCTCTCGGCCAACATGCACAGCCCATCATCTGCAGCACATCCATGACAGGGTAATCGATGTACCTGTGCTCCTTTCCCTCATAGAATTGGACACCTATCATCATGTGTCACTGGTGCATGTGGAGGTGGAAAGCGGGACAGATGAAGGCCTTGACAGAGACATGCCACTTGTTGTCATTGGAGGCGAGGACTCAGACAGTAGTTTGCAGACTAAGGACGGTGTCCCATCACTGGAAACCTTCATCTTCTTGCTCTTAACCAACAACTGATTCCTCAGGGGATTGTCTAGCTCCTCCAAGCTACACTTTCACAGCTGATGGGGGGACGTCTGCTCCATTTGTGGTTGTAAGTTGATATGCAGGTAAATTATTTTTGTCTGTCCATGCTCTCTTTGGAGGCATCTCACCACGCAGCAATAGACCATCTGTTGTTTTGTAGTAATTGCATTTGTATGTAACATCGATATCAAGCTTGTCACTGGATTGCTTTCTAGACTGTGGAATGACAACAGTCGGGAGAGCCGGGGAAGACAGCTCCTCCAATGAATTGACTTCTACAACCTTGCTCCCATCTGATGTAGACATAGATTCAAACTCCTCAAACCCTTCAACTTCGCGCACTTCTTCTTTCATCAAATCTTTTGTGTTTTCTTCATCTTCATTGTATGTATCCACATCATGCTCGATTTCATCTTCACCTTCCCCATCAATATCAATAACTTCCGGACTTATCCAGTGCCCATCGAGTATCCAAGCCCTAGCCCATTCCCGGCAGGAGGGAGGGGAGGAGGAAGGGGTGGGTGAGGCAGCCCCCAGCATGAACAACGCCAAACGAAGCACCAACAATGCTTTGTTCTGGTGCGTCAACACTGAGAGAGGGCATTTGGGCACTCTCTGGGGGTCCTGAGCAGCGACAAGCTGGCAGGAAGGAGGGGAGGAGGAAGGAGTAGGTAAAGGGCAGTCCCAAGCACAATTGACACCAAATAAAGCGCCAACGACGCTTTGTTCTGGTGCGTCAACACTGAGAGAGGGCATTTGGATGCTCTCTGGGGGGTCCTGAGGGAGGAGCAGGGCAATGGGCAGACAACTTAGCAGCACGAGAATATACCCAGATTTTTCTCTTATAAGCTCACCCTCGCGAGAACATCCCCCATTTCTCTCTCTTCACTTGACTGCCACCATCACCTTATGTCTTACATGTCCATAGGCTCTGTCCTATCCAAAGTCTTTCCTGCTGAGGCACGCCCTATGACAATGAATGACCTGCGGCCTTATTCCTTCCAAATCTTGCTTATGGTATGTGGGGTTTCTTGTAATTTGTCTTAGTCCTGTTCTTCTCGTGATGTCATAGGCATTCTCATTGGGAGCATTGGTTCTATCTTTGAATAATCTATTGCCAATGTTTACACAACGTTTCGTAGCCCGATCATAGGTGCCCTGGCAATACCTCAGGACAATTTTGTTTCCAACAGGTTTGCCATGTATACAGTCTGGTTATGCATTGTTTCAATGGTTATTTTGGCGATTTTGGCCTTTGTCTACATTGTAATGTATACCTTTGATGTGAGTTTCACACTCTCATTCCAGAAGCCCTGTTATTGAGTTCAGTACTCAATTAGGTCTCTGAAGTCTCAAAAATCGTCATCTTGTTCATAGCTATATCTATGACCTTGGCCTTTTGCTCTGGATGCATTGCCATTTTGTCTATCATCATTTCTTTGCAACCCTATGTTGTGATTCCCTTTATCATCATCTTCCCGCTAGCAATTGTATTTACTTTTGTTCGCCATTTATTTTTTTCTGACTGAATGCCTTACAATGTACAATCTCATTTCTTGTATTCCATTACGTCGTTTTACTTGTTCTTTTTTTGATTTAAATGTAAATTTTAATGAGTGCGTCACATTGTATGATCATCAAAGAACTCAATGAGCAGTGTCAACAAGCATGTCGCATATCATATGATATGCGATGTGCTCGTCGATGCAATAGGTGTTTCTAATCTGTGTTTCTACAGAAATACTCAAAGATTATCTAATCTATGTTTCCCAAGGAACATTTAAGGTTTTTCTAATA
>QLON01001029.1:0-20681 GCA_003313675.1 Termitomyces heimii
AAGTGTTATTTCATTTTTTATAATTTGCCTTTATTTATAATTATTATAATTAAGAAACACTTTAAAAAAAGAAAAATAAGATTTAAAAATTAAAAAACATTAGTATTTATTCTTTTCTTTTAAGTATAATAATTCATTCTAAGAAGAATGCAAAAGACAAAGCTTTTATAGAGAACATTCTATTTGCAGCCTATATATTACAAAGTATTAAGTTAAAGTAGAGTTAATAGATTCTAAATTAATCAATGTTAAAGCTCAACTGATTATTATTAAACTTGAAGAGATTATGCTTAGCACTAAGCTAAAGATGCTCAATACAATATTGGCTTAGTTAGTACTAGCAGATAAGTCAATATTAGTGTTGTTGTATTGTTGTTGTATGCTAGCAAAAAAGTAAAATTGTAAAAAGTAAAATTATTATGTTTTTTTTCCTCAATCTATTTTAATTAGCTTCAAGCTTGTAATAAAGAAGCCAAGAATAATTATAATAATTTAAAAACATTTGAATTACATAGAAAGAGCTTTACTACTAAAAAGAACTGAATAATATAAATATTAATGAGATTGGTCTTTTTACTGCCTACAAAGCTATTTGAATTATAACACCTTCTTTATTTCTCAACTTTTATATTGTATTATCTGCTAATTTTATATCTACTTTCTTCAAAAGATTTTTATTATAGCTTCAAGAAGCAAAAGTACAAATTTCTAGTTATGCAACTTTTTGAAAACATATAATTACCATTCTGCTCTATATGTATATAAATTCTAATGCTTAATTATAAAATAGATATACTACTCTTAATTTATATTGTTTTTAGCATTTGATAAATTCTGAAGTTTAAAAGCTCCTTATCACCTTATATATGCAATACTTATAAGGATTTTCTCTAGCACTTCTACTAGCTTGAATAATCTTTAACTTAAAAGTACTCTAATATATAGATATAGTAGTTCTTCAATATATAATAGTATTGATAATGTACTTTGTATACTATAAAATACTTTTACTAATAAAGGCAATATTAGAGTGTTTATATTAAGTTCTACTAATTTAGAGGCTCACTTTGCAGAGTAAAAACTTATCAGTTAGTGTAATACTTGGTTGCAAGTAGTATTTAATAGTTCTGGGGCTTGCTAGTGTAGAATATAACTTTCAATTTACACTAACTTTGATAATGAACTTGAGATTGTTATTATATTAAATGCTTTCAATAATATTCCAGAAAGTAGAGAGTTCTTAATAAACTTCAGCCTAAGCAATTTACTTTCTGAGAATTACTGAGTCTTTGCCTATTAATTGCCTATCTATTTTCTACTAAACCTGGGCTATTTATACTGTTTTTCTGATTCACAGACCACTATCTATACCTGACTCTTTGTTGTAAACTCCCCAGCCTCCAGAATATACTTAATAGTTTAATCTTCCTTTTGGAAGGCCTGTTTCAGTGCCACTAGTTCCACCATTCAATTTCTTGTTTTACCATTCCTCTGGATATTTCTGATTGCCACTTCCCCATTTGCTTCTACTCCATTTAGCATGATCCTATTCATAGATCTTTCTTTTCCCCTTTTAGTTGTGTCATTGGCAGATCTGATCTTTAATCTAAATTACTACAATTTAATCTCATTTTGTTACTTCTGCCAGCTCCCATGCTTTCCTTCCTCATTATAGTAGTTGGACTATTGTTGAGTTGATAGCTTGAGCTGGTCCTTGCCTATTGTTCTGTACTTTTCTGTATATTTATTGGGATATTTGAGGAGATATATTTTTATTGAGACTGCTACTAGGAAGCTTACAGTTTTCAGCCTATAATTAAATGTTTATTTTAACTTTTGGTGCATGATGTGTCTCTGACTGCTAGTACAGTATTGTATCATTGGGTTTTGCTAAAAGGAAAAACTCACACTAAAGCAAGAAAAATTGTATTAGAAAGTGATTGCAAGAAAAAAGTAAGAAGAAAAAAAGAAAAAAGAAATCAACAAATGATAAAAATGAAATAAAGGCATAATAGAAAACTGAAGATATAGTTAAAAAGTTGAAAAAAAGTAGATAAGAAATTATAAAAAAGAATAACAAAGTTAAGATAGAGTAAAAAGAAGTTAAAATGGAGAAAAAAGGAAGTTGAAATAAAATAAGAGATAAAGCAAAGGAAAAGAAGGGAAAAAAGAAGAAAAATAAAGTAAGAAGGAAATAAGAGTAATGTAAATAAGATAAAAAATGAAAAAAATGAAAAATTAAAAAGAGATAGAGGAAAAAAATAGAATTGTAATTATTTAGAAAATTGAAGCTAAATTAAGTTGAGCAGAATAAAAGATCAGAGAAGAGACTTGAAAAACTTGAAGAAAAACAAAGAGGAAAAGAATTTTTAAAAAAATAAATAGAATACAATAATATATTCAAGGCAATCTACTCTATTTGCATACAATTTGCATTTCTTCTATTTAAGGGCTCTTATGCTTCTCTATAGAGTTCAAGAATATATATATATTGTTGAAGTAGATATATATAAACTTTTCAATGACATTTCAGGATATAGAGATTATTAACTTTTGAAAAGTGGCTGTGGCATTGCAGTTTCTAATCTGCATGATATTGCTTACAAATATTTCCCTCAGAAATAAGAATGATGTCTTTGTAATATTTATTATCTAAAGAAGAATGAAATATTGCAGATAGCATTAGATATGAAACAATACAATAATAATACTATTAAGCATGTAACTTCTTTATTAAATTAAGAAGTCATTTATAAGAATATTGCAAAAGCAAAATACAAGTCTAAAATAAACCTTACAAATGTATATAAACAAGTCTATATTTAAAATGCACAATAATGATGCTAATTGTATTGTTAATACAAGTTTCCACTAATGTATATCAATATATCAATTAATTTTTTTATACAACTGTAGCAAATGGTATTTATATACCTTATTATTATTAATGAGATTTATTTAATAATTTATCTCTCTCTATGAAGGCAATTTCTCCTTTGTACTATTTATTATATTTATAAACTTCTCCTTTTAACAATTTTGCAGTTGTAGAATATCCTCATTTATCAAGCTTCCTTTTTTATATTTGTCTGTTGCAAGTATAATCACATTTGAATTTTGTAATTGTGCTATAATTTCATACTGTGCTAAAAGCACAGTTATCTACTTCTCTGAGTTATCTTAAACTTCCACCTTAATGGCAATATATAAACTCTATTACAATGATAGTGTTTTCTCATTAAAAACTATCTTCATTAATTGAGATATCTTGTTCTTTGTGGCTAAACAAAACATTGCTTTAGAGTATTTGTGACTTAACCACTTATATTATTACATAAATGCAACTATCTCATTTTTATCAAAAAACTACCCTTTTTAAAATTTCATTACTTTATGTTTTCTTCTAATTTCCAGGCCTTTTCACATTAATTCATTCACCTTCTACTGCCTTTGTCAAATTTCTTACTGGCTAAACTATGGAAATAAACTTTCTTATTGATTTAAAGCCTTTGTCAGACTCTAAAAAATGAATTACTAATGCATAAGTGATCTAACTTGTATGGCTCTATGATTTAGTGCCCTCATCAAAAGTAATTCAATTTCTCACTATAATATAACTGTAACTATGATATTAGTTACATTAGTCACACTGTTTCACCTCTTTCTCTTATTTACTCTCAAACTCACAGTTTGACTTATTTGCTGCAATATATACTACTTGCACATAGGCCTTTCTCAGTTTATAAAAGCATTGCTTTAACTAATTGAAGCATTCTTTTCAAGCTTGCACAACTTTAGCTAGTTTACTATTTGCACCTTAAAACTTAAGTCTCTACTTGGATATTGCAAACTGTTACTTTTGCTTCTTGAATTTTACTAACTTAGCTACTAGTCTAGCCTCAATAAGTTTCTTTACTAGGCATTACTGCTTATCACACTATAAACTATAAATTGTAAATTATGGTTTTTTTAAACTTTTTTGCTAAAAATGTGCTAATTTTTGTCAGTTTTCTTAACTAAAGGTGCTTTGAGCTATTATATTACTTGTAATAATTTACTATATAAGCTGCATACTTATATCAAATTGCATCAATAAGAATTTTCTTGATAGTATTTATCTTGAAGAACAGATTATTATCTCTAAATAATAACTTGCATATTTTAGCTAGTAGGCCATCCATGAATGCCTTACAAATTATATATAAATTAGAATATACTGCTATATTCTTTATATGCTTCAATAGAGTATCATAGAATTCTTTTACTCCTGTGCTGTCTTTATACATAGCATTTGTAGATGCTTTTCTAGCATTTTACATCATTAATATACTGATAAATTGATTATATAATCCTTTCAAGACATTTTTGAACATCCAGTGCTCAACTGTATAATTAATATAGAGTATATAGTAACAATACCATGCTTTAGCTTTTTCTTCAAGAAATTCAATAACTATTAAGACTTATTTGCAATCCATCTCTAAATCTCCATAACAACATGCTGCCAAGTAGTAGCACACATTTATTGCCCAGTCTTCTAACTGAGAAAATCAATATTTACTGGAGTAGGCTTGAATATGCTTTTTTTCACTTTTATTAGCTTTAACTTCCTTTAAAAATCAGAACCTAACTCTAATTGCATTATCAACCAGTTAATTAAAGATAGTTATACATTATAAACTTGTGATCTTTAGCCACCTCACTCATTTCTGCCATTTTTTCTCAGCCACATAACTCTAACTAATTTCTGCTATATTCTTGGTAATTTATGAGTCATTATTATTGCTTCTTTTGCAATAACTACTTAATTGCTGATTAGGCAGTTATTCCACTTCTTTTTTTAGATATTGTAGCCTTAATTCTCATGCCAGGCTTTTTACCAGTGGTTGCTGCCACTGTTTTCTAAATTAAAACACATATTAATGGTTCATTTTGTTAATAAGAATAGTTTTATATATTCTTTTAAACACTACTCTTTGGTTGTTAATTAACAACTCTTCTTTTACAGCTTCTGCAGCCAGATTTACATTTTATATTTTCTAATAGCTAGCTCTGTCAGTCCTTGCTTTTTAACCAATTTGCTGGAAACTCAGATTCTTCTTTTATTTAAGCCACACACTCAGAAGGCTGCACCAACATTAGTGTTTTCATCACCAACAATAGTGGTAATATTAGTTTCAATACCATATACTGTCTTTAAGCAATGTTTTGCCTTCATATAAGGTCTTCTTAAAATTCATTCACCTGTTTAAGCATATTTAATCAGCTAATGGCCTAGCTAATAGCAAAGATATTTTGATTTTTAATTTGCTCATACTTGATTCTTTTTATAGCTGGTGAATCTTTTTATTTGAGCATACAATAATCAATTACAGTATTTGTTGATAAATTATAAAAAGCATAAATTTTCTCTCTAATTTTTTAATTATCAGTATATTAAAAAAAAGATTAGATAAATATAAAAAAACTATATTATTATATTACACAGATTTATTAATCTAAAAAGAGGTCTCTTTTTTAAGCAAAGTTGCTTTGAAATTATCAAACTGTGCCTATTATCATTTGTAACTCTTGCTTGACCCAAGACTTATGATATCTTTGCAACTAAACTAAAAAAAAAAAGAATATTTTTTAATTTAGCTAAGCATAAGACTTTTAATAAATCTTTAGAAGTCAAAAATAAACTTGGTGCCCTCTCCTTCATTTTATAAATGCCTTTAGAAGGGCTCAACCAGATTATATTATTTTATCTTATATATTCATGCAATCTCATATTTGCTATATAGATCTTCTGTATATAACAGAATTAAAATATAATAAAAACAGCTCTGTAATATTGCAGATTATTCCTGCTCCATTCATTGTTAAGCAAATAATTGAGTTTCTAAAAACAGACTTGACTATTACTTTTGCAGGCTAGGTCAAGCTACAAATACAAAAAATTTAAATTGTTAAACTGCATCATGTGTCTTTGAATATTGTTTATAATCCATATGCAGCATAAACTAAGCTCAGAGCACATATGTAAAGCACTTATATGAATATGCAACTCAAAGCTGCAATAATTTCTGATAATGAGATACATTATGCACAAATTGAATAGAATAAAAATATTGCAATTGTATTAACAAGGCATATAAGTATTTCAAGCATCTATATTTGTCAAAGAATGTACTTATTGCAAACTTAGTTTTTACTTTAAGAAATGATGCTAGCTTTATATGCAATCTAGTTAATGCTTTGTAGCCTCATATATCCAAGGCAATAATTATCTTAATGCTGTGAGTGGAGTATATTATCTGTTCATTATCTTAAAACATCTATAAAAATGAAGTTGCTTATTATCTTACATTAACTTGCTCCATGCTTGCAGATAAACAATTTAAATTGCTTTTAATCTATTTATTAAATAAAGATGTGTACTTGTAATCAACATAGAAGATTTGTAACTTTAATCAAAATTCTTTGTTTCATTCTCTCAATATTTTCTCAAAGAAATGAGTCTCCATTATAAAAGCTTTATATGTTCTGCTTTTAATGCAACTATGTAAAGTTGCAGATAATCAATAGAAAAAAAACTGCTAATAAAAAGAAGAACTATTAGGCAGTTCACACTGCTAATAAGGAAGACAATCCATTAAATTTTAGCAAGATTAATAAATTCACATTAAAGAAGGAGCATCTCAAAAAGTAGAAGTACCTTAAAAAAAAGAAAGAATAAAAAAAAAAGAAGTTAAAGAAGAAAAGATTGACTACAAGAAGAGAAATTCAAAGAAGAGGAGCAACTGGAAGAAGAAAAAAAGCCAAAAAAGGCAAAAAAAAAGTAAAAAGAAGAGCAAAGGCTAAAGGCAGAGAGAAAGCAAAAGGAAAAAAAAAATGCATACATTTCAAGGCTAAGCAATTATGCCTCAAAGAAGAGGCCACTGCTGCCACTACTTTTAACAAGTAAAAGGATGATAAACTAGTTGAATAGAAATTTTTATGCATTACCACTGCTGATCTCTTAAAGAAACTTGTCCTAGCACTCTCAATCTTACAGAGACCATTTCCAACAACAAAATCCAATTTTACTCCTTTCTACTCTTTCCATGGCCAAATTTATCACAAACTCTGATAAGATCTCATATTTTAAAGACATTCAAAATCTTGACCTTAGTCTTAACTACAATGCTAAAAGTAGTCTTTTAAGGTAAAACTAGGCTACTCTACTTCCTTGCTTTGCTGATATGCTCCAGATATGATTGCTGCTTTCTCTTAGAGTTTACTTTAAAGTTTATAAATGACTGCAAGGAAAAATTCAAAGGCCTTTTCAACCTTGTTACTATGGGCATTGAACTAAGTAGCAGCTATAATCTCAAAAATTTTTTCCTCTTTTGTAATAGTTTAGGCTGCTATAAAACCAGTGCTGCTGTGCTCTTATAGTAGGATTCCCTTGAGCTTAGCATATCTGGATTTGGAAAATCTAGTCAAAGCATGTTTTTTATAATAAGCAACTTTAGCAGCAGCTTATCAAAGCCTATAAGCAATAACTATTTTGCTGTATTGAATCAAGCAGTATCTACAAGCAGCAGCAGCTTGTATAGCCACTCATTATTAATGATGTGAATATTAAGCCAGTGTAATATAGGTGATATATTAATATAGAACTACTGTATGCAAAATAAGCATAATAAGGAGTGAGAAGAGGGCAATAAGACTAAGTATAATGAGTATGCCCATGAGTAATTGTGTAACACTGCAGAATTGCCTGTTGAAGCTATTATGCCACTCAATGTTTCTGCAAACTGGTGGAACTGCGAAGCAATTGATAGCAAAAATGATAAAGTTATGCTTGTAGACTATAAAGTTAAGGCACTGCTAAATAAGCTGTCTATAAAAAAATTTGATTTGATATTAGACTAGATTGTTGAGTGGGCAAATAAAAGTAAAGAGGTATGGGCTGGGCTTATCAAGTTGATTGGCAAGCTATTTAAGCTCTAGGTGCTTATTAAGGATATTATGCACACATATTTGAGAAAACTGTTGAGCAATGTTGATTAGCTAAAAGAAGAGGATCTTGAGAGCTATTGTAAGCTGCTTATAACAATTAAGTCAATGCCTAATTTGCTTAAGGCTGCTAATCATATGATGGCATACTTTTTGCATATACTAGAGCTGAGGAATAGCTTGCTTATTAGCCTCTAGATGCAGTTTATGCTGCAGATTTGTACATATATCTTTTTCTAATTTATATTTTTATTTATTTTAGAATATACTTGATTTTTGTAAAAAATGGATCAGCTACAATGTTGTTGCTATAAGAGTGACTTCTAAAGGCTATAGCTCAGTTATACAGCTGGCAGAGAGAGATTGATAAATATATTAAGAAAAGTAATATAAGTACAAATAATAAAGTGCTAATTTAGCAGAGAAAGATTTAAAGAGAATAAGTCTAAGGAAGCTATTCTAGTCAGTAGAAAATATTCCGAGGTTAAGTTATATGACTGTCACATATAATGTCACATTAAATGTCATGCAGTATAACTGATGTAGCTTATATCACAGTCATAGTTACATTACATTATGGGTTACATAGTTACCATATTATGGAATTATGTAAATTAAATCACTTTCAATGAGGGCTTTAATAAAGCTCTCATTAAAAGTGATCCATTTGTTAAGATTTGATAAAGAGCCTCAAAACTAATAAAGAAGCTGATTTTTATAGCCCAACCAATTTGGAGATTTGTTTTTATAGTTCAGCTAGTAAGCAGATAAATTAGGCTAAAAAGGCATGAAAATTAGAAGAAAACATGAGGTAAGAAACCTTTAATAAGGTGGTTCTCTAATAATTGCTATATCTTTAATGATTGCATAAGTATATAAAAACATAATGTTTCCTTATTCTTTTCTTCTCAGATGAGAGCTAACAATGCTGCAGGCTGTAAAAAGAAAGCCTCATAAGAAAAGAATGTGCATAGCTAACAAATCAGCATGTCATATAGCAAGTCAAAATGTGGCAGCAATTGCAACAACTATCCATAAGTTGGGCTTGACAAGTGGGCAGTTACAGGTTTTAGCAAGATCAATAAACTCACTTTAATATTATTTGGACCTAGTACTATCTTTTGAAAAAAGGCCAGAGATATCAAGCAAAAGTTTATTTCAAGCTTAAGCTCAAGCTTGAATATATTTTTAATGCTTAGCCAAGGCAATAAATGTGTTGCCAATGGAACCAAAAAGTGTGGCTATTGCTGTAATTTTAGATTATTAATACTTACTTGTATCTCATATATAGCAGTAGAGCCACAGAAGAAATGACTAGTGCTAATGTCTCTGACAATTATATTAAATAGCAAATGCACAAATAGGTCATCATACTAATACATATGCAAGAGGTTCTATAGCATAGATATATTGAAATGCAAGAACTGAACTGCAAAGCACATGTTTCCATGCATCAGTAATATAGTGGGTGAGCAGGCAAAATAAAAAAAAGGCTTACAATAAATAAAGTGCCAGACTGCATTATTATTTATAGTCTATTTAGAGCATTAATACCAGCTGATTCTTACCAGGGATGAGCTCTAGTGTCTGGCACTACAAAGTATTGCCTGTGCAAGGTCAATCACACATAGATGGATAGATGGGTTTAAGTGTCAGCATATATGCAAGAGGACTCTTGATGATGCCAAAGTTTCTTATTCTATGTTTTCTTTTAATGTTCATGCCTTTTAATATTAATTCATCTGCTTTCTGCTGCCTTTATTAAACTCCTCACTGGCTAGATCATGGAAACAAACCTCCAAATTGATTGGACTATGGAAACCAGCTGCTTTATTGATTTTAAAGCTCAGTTCTATTTTTATTAGGAAATAAATTACTTTTGATAAGAGCTTTAATAAAGCTTTTATTAAAAGTAATTCAATTTACACAGCCCCATAACTTGATAATTATGTGATGTGTGATGTAACTATAACTGTGACCATGACATTAGTGTGACATTAGCATGACAGTCACATGACTTGATCTCAGATTAATTTCTACTGAAGCAGAGTAGCTTTTTAAACTTGTTTTCTTTAGATCTTCCTCAACTAAGTTAGCACTTTACTATTTGTGCCTATTTTATCTTTATTAACATACTTTGAATCTCCCTTTGCCAGCTATGTGACTAAGCCACAGTCTCTAAAGATTGCTCTTACACTTTATGCATAGATTGCATGCTTAACAATAAATCATTGCATTGATGATGGAAATCAAAGCCTTAGTTAAAAAGGCTAATAGGAGGAGGCATGAAAGATACAAATAACATGTTAAACTCATAACAGCTCTTTAAGCAGCTTGCCAACAGCTTAATATAAAAGCTTGAAGCATCTTTTGTGATATGCTTATAGAGCTGACAATAAATCAATAATAATGTATTATATATAGTCATTAACATTGGAATCAACAAATATTCTGAGGAGAATTTTCTAATGTTGAGCAGTTTATAGTTAAAAAAATCCACTAGCTTATAATCATATGCTTTGCTATAAAACAAGACCAAAGTAAAATTAAGCACTGAGTCTTGTTAGTGGAAATTGTCAATATGTCAAGAAGGTAGAGAGTAAAATGACTGGTTGCTACTAAACTCAAATGCTCAGTGCACTTTATCAAATGACTCAAAGCCTGCAAAGGTAATTATAGAATAATGGTACAAATAACAGTATTTAATTTGCACATTTTTCTATGCATGGTGCTGAATGCTTAAATCTGAGCTAAAATGGGTTTGAGCATTAGAAGAGGCTTTGCCAGAAATTAATTTGAGCACAGAATTGCTCTAAATATAGCAAGGTGAGAGTATTATATTAGCCACTTCTCTTAACAAAAGCAACTTTAAAAATGCATATTGCAAATTAACTTGAAGTGAGTGAGGCAGCTCTCTATTATAAATAACTTCAAATAAAGAGTTAATAATGCTTTATTTAGGTGCATAAATATGGAGAAAAAGCATTTAAACACTCTCTAGGAATTTTTGTTAGGTCCTGCTAATCTGGAAACTCACTCTATTGAGCAAGAATTTACTAGTTAAGTCTTGCTAAAAAAGGAGACTCATATAGAAACAAGAGTTTAATGCTGAAGATTAGCACTAAGAGAACTTTAAAAGAAAGAGAGAGAGATGTAAGAAGTATAGTTGAAATGAAGTGAATATGGGTAAAAAGAATTATAAAAGCAAAACTAGACTAGAGAAAAAAAAAGAGAAAAAATAGAGAAAACAGAATGAAAAGTAGTGTAGAAAGATGAGGAAGTAGTAAAAGAGTATAAGCAGAGAGAAAAAGAGAAAACCAGAAAGATTTGAAAGTCAGAGTTGAGTCAAGTTAAGAGGAAATAAAGATAGAATAAAAGAAGATCAATATAGTCATATCCAAAAGAGTGCAGTGAGATTGTAACAGTTCTAATAGTTGATGAGAGTGAGTGAGACAGCTTCTCTCCATCACAAATGACCACAAACAAAGAGTTGATGATACCTTGTATGGGTGCATAAATATGGAAAGAGGGCATTTAGGCACTTTTTAGAAGCTTTGAGTATCAAGGAGCTAGCAAAAGAGAAGAAAGGGAGAAAATAAGAAAAATGAAATATTTGGTCATCTTTAAGCACTAATAATGCCAAATAAAGAGTTAATAATGCTTTGTTTAGGTGCATAAATACTGAAAGAGGGCATTTAACCATTTTCTGAGGTTTTTAAGCATTGATGAAGTGATAAAAGAGATGGAATGAAGAGGAAGTAGGTAAAGTAGCCCTTTATTATAAATAACCTCAAATGAAGAGTGAATATTGAAAGAGGGCATTTTAATGCTTTCTGAGAGTCTAAGCAACTTCTGGAGGCTGTGTGGTAGAGAGAAATCCAAAGGTATATTAATAAAGGTAATATAAATATAAATAATAAAGTGCTAAATAGAGGAAGATTTAAAGAGAACAAATTTAAGAAGTTACTCTGCCAGTTAGTAGATGAGGTTAAGTCACATGACTGTCATGTGTGATGTCACACAATGTGACCAATGTATGTGATGTTATGGTCATAAGTCATATATCACATAGTTACTAGGTCATAGGGCTGTATAAATTAATTCATTTCTCAGTGTTGGGCAAAAAGCTTTAAAACTAATAAGGAAGCTGATTTTCATAGCTAAATCAATTTGGAGAGTTGTTTCCACAGTTTAGCCAGTGAGGAGTTTAATAAAAGCAGCAGAAAGTAGATGAATTAAAGTGAAAGGATATGGAAGTTAAAAGGAAACATGGAATAGAAAACCTCTAAAAAAGTGATTTCCTAATATTTACTCAACTAGATTGTTGAAGTCTTAAGAATTCTCATCTTGTTAATTGCTATCTCTATCTTCTTAGCTTTCAGCTCTAGATGTATTGCCATTTTATCTATTTTTATACTCATTAATGCAATAAGTATTTTTCATCTATGTTTATAATAGAAATACTTAAACATTATCTAATTTATATTTTTTAACAAATATGTTCAGGCTTTTTAATATGTTTTTTGTTAGAGAAACAAAGAATTTTCTCTGAGAAACATTTGAAAGACATATAAAAGTGTTTATAAAGAAACATTATTTTCTTCTAAAAAGACTAGAAACATAATTAATTTTATCTATCTATATCTCAGAAATAATTAAAAAAAAACTTTTTCCTTTATTTCAAGGCAAATTATTGATAATTTTAAAATCCTTTTTTTCTGTTTTTCAAATTGTTTTATGTAATACTTGAGAAAAACAATATAAAAGTTACATAATGCATTTCTAACAGCTTTTTTTCAAGCATAGGAATCACTAATACAACCTCAACTGAATTTTTTAAATATCAAGGCTTCATGGTGGAAATAAAATCCAAACCAACAATCTCTATTAACTAGGACAAATATTCCACTCCTTACTTTGAGTTAATCATTGCAATAATTATCATTGCACTACTAAATTAGGCCAAATGAATACTGCTTATCTCATTAATGGAAAAACCATTCTACATTGACTCCAATGCCATATCTGCACAATTTGTAAAAGGAGTTAGAGGCTCAACAATCAAAGTAATAGGCATTAGATGAATTTTCTTGCACATGCAAGGAAAGGCAAAAATCATACTTAAAAATGCTCTTTATATTTCAAAATTGACAGTCCATCTTATCTTAGTCAGCACATTAGCCATCTTCATAAATGCTTCTATTATATTTGACTACAAAGAAGTGACAATATTAGACCAAAACAGTGGCATCCTTCTAGCCTCTAGATTAATGATTCTTAGCCAATGTTTATATACACTCAACCTGCAGAATACATTTGCAGAATATGCCTTATCTGCATAATATTCTATAAACCTTGATACCTGGCACTAGTGGCTTAGATACACAAACTACCAAGTTGTTGTAACTATAGCTCACTCAGGCCTACTTTTAAGTATGCTTTCTGCCTCTCTTCTTGCTTAACCAAAATGTGATCTCTACATCATCAGAAAGTAAACAAAAATACTGGTTTCAAAAGCAAAGAAGAAGAGGCATAGAGCATTAGAAAAATTGCAAATAGTGTGGATAAATCTAGCAAGTCTCATAGGTGTATAGTCTTGCACAGGAAATAGATATGTAATAGATTTGATTGATGATTATTTTAACATGGCATGATTCATTCTCCTTAAGTCAAAGAATGACACATTCTCTATACTACAGGCCTGGGAAAAATCCAGAGAACTAAAGATAGGAAAGAAGGTTGCTATTTATTGCATGGAACATGATGGAGAGCTGGATAGCCACAAAATAGTAGCATGGTTAGCATCTTAAGGCACAAAGCAAGAATTCAGTATGCCATACACATTGCAATATATGGGTTATATTGAAAAGATGCATAGAACACTATAAGAAAAAGTAAGAGTAATGCAATTAATAGCTGAATATCCTGAAATTAATAGCTGAATATCCTGATATACTCTGAAATGAATTTTACCTAATGGCTGCTCATCTACATGTGAAGATCCCAACTAAATTGCTAAATGGTAGAACTCTATATAAAATGCAGTATAAACAAAAACCAAACTACATATACATGTGTGAGCTAGGTTGCAAGGCCTTCATATTGATTCTCAATTAGCATAACCCAAAGATCAATGTCAGGTCCATAAAATGCATCTTGATTGGCTATGGATAAAACTCAAAGACTTATTAATGTTATAACTTAAAAACTCAAAAAATTTACAAAATGTATCATGTTAAGTTCCTGAAGAGACATGATGGCTATCCAATACCACTTGCATCAGCTGATAAGAACAACCATGACTAAACCAAAGAATTTACCTCCATTAATTAAATTAAAGAATTAGCTGCAGACTTGCTCTTCCTCACAGACAACAATGATGACTATATTAATACCATGCTAATTACCTCACCAGAAGCACCCCTCTCAAATACAGTGATAGAAGATCATGAACTTCATCATAATGAATTAGAAAGACTATGCAGATCAGGATGCATCTGAATACTAACAGAGAAAGCTAACCTAGACAATCTAAGAATAATGTGACTTAAATAAGCTGTCCAAGAGTCTTGAGAAGCTGGCAAACAAGTAAGAGATGTAAGGGCCAAGAAACAAGCACAGGCTGCTGTGGCACAAAGAAACATCCCCAATCTGAATATCATCTCTAAAGCTGCCCCTGCAGTATCTAATCTCACAAATATTGCAACTTTTAAGGATATTAAACAACTTCTACATATTGCTAAATCACTCAATGACTCACTAAGCCTCAATTTAGTGATGCAAAATTAGGTTATTTGGATTAGTCTGAATAGAAGCAATCACAAATAAACTAGCTTTCACTAAGTTCTGGAGCTAAATTACACTTCACAAAGTACTTTTATAAAACATATAGGTAGATAATAGAGTTTATTGGTTTTTCAGTTAATGCAACCTTAGTTATACTAAAAGAAGGTCCAAAAAGTGTATCAAACTATTGACCTAAAGTATACTATTGCCTTGGGCCTAAGATATCCACTTCCTGAGAATTCTGAGCATGGGCAATCAGCAACTTGCTAAATATCACAGAATCTCCCTCTATTTATGTTATTTTCCCTCCCTGTGATATATAACATTTTCCAGTTATTTTGAGTCATTTTCTGGCTATTAGGCCTCCATTTTCAATTTCCAAGAAACTTGGTATAAATTTTCCTAGCCAAGAGAGAATTCTCCAATATTTTTGGTGCTCCAATTCTGTAAATTGTTAATATCTCCCTCAATTCTTCAAATGCCTCCAAACCTTTTCCATTAGGTGCAGGTTAATCAGATCTTTTTGGCAATACCAAGCACAATAGAGTTTAGTGGCCTTCTCATTAAGATATAAGCATTTTACTGACACTTGCTCAATTCTCCTCAACAACTCAATTTAGCTTTGCCCATCAAATCACTGATCCCTCTATCAGTTTGCCATGGAATGCCTTCAGACAACTTTAATTGTATGCAGATTGATCAGGTAATCAAAACAATATCCAATATGTAGGAGTTCACATGTAGTCTTATTAAGATATGCCCATTTTATTATCAAGGTGTGATGCTTTCTTTCCTTAAGATAAGTCACCTGATCTCTGAAAACTTGAGCATAGTCACATGACTCATTTGGGTGCACATGTCACTTGATTATAGTCACATGATTGATTTAGGTGTGCATTAGATCAAAATACTGATAAGCTGATTTTTTAGCACCTAGGCCACTAATAAGGCTAATCTAACATAATATGGAGAGGGCTTTTTAAGGCAGTGCTGGCTATATCATTTGCCTACAGTTTTTAGCAGAAGTCTGTTTTATTTAGACTTTTTGATGATCAATAGCTTCATCTTGTCTTATTGTTGAAACAGATGTATCACTAGATGATGAACTGCATATATGGAAAGATACTTAGCAATTAGCTAATGCCAAATGGTGGGAGGAAGCCTATTAAGACAAGCTGAAAGACATGGGAGTATGGAAGCTTGTCTCTTGAGAAGACATACCAGTTAGATATAAAATCAGAAAAGAACAACCCATCTTTCAAATTAAATGCAACAAGCATGAGAAAGCAGTCAGATTTAAAGTATGTCTTGTATTCAAGGGATATGAACAAATCTATGATCAAGATTACACAAAAACCACATTCTTGACAGTATGCATAGAATTGTAGAGAATCCTACTACACTTGGCAGCAGCAAACAACTGGGACACCATGCAAATCAATGTCAAGACAGCATTCCTGTATAAATTACTCCCTAAAGATAAACTTTAGTACATAAAATAATCTGAGTGATTTAAAGAACCTGAAAAAGAAGACTAAGTCTGCCAATTGGTGAGAGGCCTTTATAATATGAAGTAAGCAAGCAGAATATGGAATTTGACCCTCAATAACAAAATGATTTCCTAAGGGTTCACCCACTTAGCCTCTGAATTCTGCATGTATTATCAAAAGACTGATTTAGGAACCATCATTGCAGCTATACATGTCAACAATTTTTTATCTATCATTAGCAACAAAGACAAAAATAAATGCTATAAAAAACAGATGTGCAAAGTCTGAACTATCTCTAATCTAGGCCTCCCAAAATTTATAATTGGCATTGCTATTGAATGAAATCACAAAGACTCATCCAAATCCTTATCACAAACAGCTTTCATCAATAAAATCATCCAGCAGTTCAGGCAAAAGGATGCTACTCCCTTACTACTCCCAATAGACTCAGGCCTCAAGCTACAATGGATAGATCAATCCACTCTGAGTACTGAAGAACAAACTAGATTATAACATACACTATACTGAGCCCTTGTTAGATGTCTCTGATATGTTGCTATCTCAACATGATCTAACATCACCTACACAGTACAGCAACTGACTCAGTACATGGATTCTTATACCACAATTCACTGGAATACTGCTGCTGCTGCTTAGTCACCTCTGGCACACAATCATTTTCAATGCCTAAGACATCTTGTATGTACTTAGAGAAGGCCCTAGTAGTTAGTAAAATAGTCTTAATATTGCCTATATTGCCCAGTTTCTTATTTAGTTCTCTCATATCTCTCTATTCTCTCTATTTTCTATCTCTATTATCTTCAAATCAATCTTGTTCCCTCTTTCTCTCAACTCTTTCTATCTTCACTTTGTCTTAACTTTTTCAACTCTTTTTTTCTCTCTTAACTCTTTCAATTCTCCCATCTATTCTGTTTAACTCTCTTTTAACTTAACTCATCTCCAACTATCCAACTTATTCCAGTTTCTTTTTCTCTTTTCTGTTTCTCTTGAATCTTTTTTATTCCTTTCCATTTCTAATTTCATTTACTCCACTTTACTTTCTTTTTAGCTTTGTCTCTTCTTTTTCTCCCTTCTTTTTTTCTCTGCTCTATTTATTATCCATCAATCCTCTTTTTACTTCTATTTCAATTCCCTTTAACTTCATTTCAACTCCATCTCCTTGTCTCAACTCCATTACTCTTTCATTACATTTTCCTTATTATGTATTTTTGCTCTACTTTCTCCAATCCTCTTACTACATCTCTTGTTTCTCTTTTAGCCCATAATTCTCTAGTTTCCCTCTCCTCTTTACTTATTCCTTCCACACTGACTTTCAACACTAACTCTTTCATCTTCATGTGAGTCTCTCTTTCTAATAAGACTCAACTAGTAGGTTCTTACTCAACAGAGTGAGCTTCTGAGTCAGTAAAATCTAATACAATATCAAGATTCCCCCTATTCATTGGATCTCCTGAAAATGGTGACTTACACTCAAACTACCAAGGCCTTCACAGCCTACTCTATGGTTGACTCATCTATAGCTACAATGTGGAAGTTCCTCCAACAACCTCCACAACCCTTATACCCCTAATTGCACTTGCTGCACTTTATGCAAACCACTATTGGCTAACAGATCTAACTGAAAATACTGTGGCTCCCTTGGTTAACTAAGAACTAAGGCTCAACTAGTATGTCAGCCAGAGATATTTTTATCCTCCAAAGCCAGCCAAAAGGTGGAGTCAGCTACTCTTCACTTGGGCAGCAAGCCTCATTGGCCACTTTCCATTGCCTGCTTCAATTTTGTTGCTTACCTTGATCTTTTCATCCACCTTCTTCCTTGTGTCCTTCACTTTCTTTTCAACCTCACCCACTAAATGAATTGGCAAGCTCAACAGTGCATTGGCAGTACCACTAGGACCCACCTACTAAATTACATGGAAGGAACCTACTTGCCATTATTGCCTGCTTAAAGTCATCAATTGCTTCTGCCTTCTTCTTAGCTGCTCCAACTACTGCCACTATTGCTGCCTTCACTTCTACTATTTCCTTCTTTAAAGCTTTCCTTATAGCCTAAGCTGCCCACCACTTTTTGTTTTTCTCTGCTGCACAATCCTAGAAATGCTCCTGCCATTCCATATCTATGTTGATAAGGGGATCTAGTACTTGCATCTTATTATGAGAAGATAAATCAGCCCATAACTAAGTTAAAGATCAGCTATATACTCACCTCCAATGCTTATTACTTACTGTCATTTCTCCCTCAAAGTCCAGTATATCTTCCAACTCATCCTTGAGGGTAAGAGTAGGAGGAAGTGGGGGAGGGACTTAATTTGCAAAAGTCAGCAGAAAGGAACAATAGTAATGATAAAAGACTTATAAAGACAACAAAGGGCACTAACTACAAGGCTTCAATGTTCTTTACAAACTGCTCTCAAAACTACACCAGCACCTCAGCCTCCTGTTCCCATACCATGCCTAGAGATAATAGCAGAGACTCTTCAGCCTTTTGATGGGATGAAGGCCAGGCCAAGGATTTATAACATTGCTTTTTTAAAAGGTATTTCTTTACTTCCTGATATAGAAAATGTATATAAAGTTCAATAAATCCTTCAAGGGCCTTGAAGATAACTTGATTTACAATCTTCAGGATAGAATTATACTCACCCTCACTTTTTCCTCATATAATCTCTGACATCACTGAGTATTTCTAAATAGACTGAACCTTGACACCCCTCAAAACAACCTCTAGGCCACCTATAAGGCTAATTTAACATGATCTAGAAAAGGCTTTTTAAGGCAATTGTAGCTATTTCATTTAATGGCATTTGCTTACAATTTTTAGCAGAAGTCTATTTTATTATTTAGACTTTTTAATTGATTGATAGCTTCATCATGTCTTATTGTTGAAACAAACATATCACTGTTTACACCTTCTATGACAGGTCTTGCTGACCCAGGAGCTCAATTTATTGAGCAGGAACCTACTACTTGGGTCTTAAAAAAGGAGATGCACATTACAAAACTAAAGGAGGTAGCACCAGAGGATTAGCACAAGAAGGGAGCAAGAGTTAAGGTGTAATTGAAGACAAAGTAAATAGACAGAGTAAGTAGTAAACAGAACAAGACAGAGAAAGAATAGAGATTCAGAAATAACTGAGAGAAGAGGCAGGAAAACTAGTTAGTGATCAAAAAAGAAGTTAGATGAAATAGACACAGTTGAGATAAAGAGAAAAAAGTCAAGACAGAGTAGAGGAAATGGAGAAATGAAACAGGAGGATAAAACTACAGAAACTAATTGATAAGGTTAGAGACCAGAGTTGAGGAGACAATACTGGAAATGATCAGAGAGAGTCAGAGCTAAGTCAAAATCAGAGATGAAAAACTGAAGTGAACTTGAGGGAATTGAGACAAAATGAGGCAGAGACAAGAGTCAATGAAACTACAATTTTTAACATGGCATGTCAGTATTGATGCAAAATTTGGGATGTGAATGAGTCATGACATTCAGTCAAACATACAAGGGTTGAGAGTGAGGAACTATGTACACTTATCACACCAAATGCTATACTCACAGCCTACTTTAGTATACATACTCACTTGTGTAATAGGTCTTAGGTTATAACAGTTGTGCCATGATGTGCTTGGAGCTTCTTCTTTTTGTTGCATCACCTCTTAGAAACCCATCAAAGCATAGCACAATAACATATTGTTTTCTAGTCAACAACTAATATACAATCTGAAGACGACTTTGAATGTAATCAACATACATACTTGAAGTACAACTTGTAAGATGAATGGGACTTCATGAGCAATACAAATTTATATACCCCTATTTAGTGAAACATGGCGGTTTTGTCATCCTTTAGACGCATGAGAAATGACGTCATATTCTTCAACAATGAGAATCTGGCCAGGCTTGACGTCTTGGGGACTAATATTGGATGAAGCCATTCAAGGGATGATTCTCATCAGAGCAGCCATGAGCAGTGAAACATAGCATGACACCACGCATCTTCTCTCGCTGTACCTAATGAATAAACCAAAGGCCTCTGTAGAGAGGTCGAGGTCTTGAAAACCTTGTACCAGCAAGTCCGGATCAGCATCAGCGAAGTCAGTCTTTTGATCCACGGAGGCAAGGGTAAGTGCGCTCGAGCTAACAGCTTCGCACATTAAAAATGAATTTAAATCATACAGACTCTTAACCAATCAATCCATGAACAGTTATCTGAGACACGCCATTCGAAAGTGAAATGGGGGTTGCGTTGACAGAAGACAACGCCGGGTGTTTGCTTTGAAACCCATGAAGATAGATCCTGAGAAGGAAGCCTCCCATTGACATTGAAAGTTCCTGTTCGGATCTTCAGCATATATTGGCTTTTAGTGGAAACTTCTCGGGCTCGAATGTGAGTCATTCCTCAT
>QLON01001031.1:0-10453 GCA_003313675.1 Termitomyces heimii
TCAGGAGTCATTTATCTTAGCTTTGTTGGTTATATTCATGCCTATTAGGTCATTTGCTATTACTGCCTAAGTGGATTGCTGTTTATTCAGTTTCAGGTACCTTTTAACTTTCATTATTTGGATTGTCTCATTCCTTGAGCATATATCTAGAAGTTTTTTTCCTCCTTGTTTAAGCAGTCTATAGAGGGTTTCTAGTCCAATGGTAAGGAAGCCTGAGAAGTTCAAGAAGAAATTTCTGATTATTTTTTCTAGTCTGAGCTCTATTTCAGGTGGCATTCCTTGAACAGTTGCTTTGTATTGTGTTCTTCTTCTCACTACCATGATGATGATCAGTCTCTTTTCTTCAACTGTGGGGTGTCCTTTTAACCATCTATTGAGCTTGCTTAATATTTTTTCTATAGTAAGTAGTCAGATATTCATGTTTACCACATTGTTGCTGATAAAGACTTTTAGTATCTAGGTAGCTTCCCCCTCAGCTGCAATGTGTAGCTTGAATGGTATTAATTTGTTGTGGTCCTCTACTTTTCCTTTATTGATTATGTGTTCTTAAAATCTCTGTTTTGATCAGAATTAAGTTTGTTTTTGAGGTATTGAATCTTGCTCCTAAGGCATAGCACCATTTATCCAAGATTTCCTGTAGACTTTCCAGGCTGTCATCTTCAGAGAGATATACTGTTGTGTCATCTGCAAGCAGTTTCACTATTAGCCTTTCTGCATTCTTCTTTATTCTTATTCCTTTTAAATCTAACTTTCATAGCATTTGTACTAGGGACTCAATTGCTAGGTTGAATAGCAAGCAAGACATTGGGTCTCCCTGCCTGATACCTCTTATTACTTTGTAGGGTGTTTCTTTTTTGCCATTCAATATTACCATTGTTTTCACATTTTTGTATAGTGCTTTTATTGTTTCTATGAGGGCTTTTAGAAAACAAAGCTTCTTCAGAGTTTTCCATATAAGGTCATGCCTTATCTTGTTGTAGGCCTTTTCCTAGTTTAGGCATATGATCATTCTGTTAACTCCTTTTCTTTCTCCCCATTCTAGAATAAGCATGGCCAGTTCTGTTTAGTCTTTAATTCTATAGCCTTTTATAAAGCCAGCTTAATCTTCATGTACCAGGTAAAGAGCAACTACTGCTAGTCTATTTGTGATGGCTTTCATAAGTATTTTATAGTCAGTATTCAATACAGTAATAACAGTAATGGATCTATAGTTATTAATGTCTGTACAATTCTTGTTTTTATATATTGGGCAGAGCTAACCCTCTGCAAAGTTTGTTACTTCTGAGACACTATACTTTTTGATGTTATTGTAGATGATTGTGAGGTACTTGGCTATATTGAAGCCTTCTTCATTTCTCCTTATTTCTTTATTTATTCCTTCCTCAGTATTTATCTTGTTCTTCTTATGGAGTAGCAAAGTCTTCCAGACCTCATGTACTATTTTATCAAGGCTAGCTGCTTTGCTATTAGAGAGTTATTTAATTGCTTTGCAAATCTCTTCTTTAGTAAGTGTTTCTCCTAATTCTTTTCTCTATTTCTTATCTAGTTTTCTATTCATGTGTTTTAGGATCTTTTTTATGGCCTTGTGGCATCCATTAGTGTCTGCAGTTAAGTCTTGTATTTGCATGTTTTTGTAATATTTGCTTGCTAAAATTGCTATGAATTTTGATCTCTATACAAGTGATCTAGCAATTCTCTTGGTGTTTTTTAGTGCAGCAATATAATAATCCCTTGGTTTGGATTTCTTATTTGTGTTGATCTAATACTTCCTCAGTGTGTTGGAATAGCAACAGTAGGCAGCAATAGGTGTGATGAACACCTAGTAAACATGTAAGTGATATATCCTTAGAGATGTGTAAACATAGCTTTATTGATGTACTTAGTAAACATGTAAGTGATATATCTAGATATGTTTAAGTTAGTATCATATGTGTATGTAGCTATTATGCAACATACCCTCAAAGATGTGTAAACATGACTGAAGGCATTCATGTCTAGTTATGCAGGTATATATAAGTATGAGGAGACAAAGCAGAATATTGGCCCTTAGTAGCTTTGTATCATGTTCACAGTAGTGTCATCACACTTGTTACACATGCAACACTCCAACACTCCTTCTTACCATGAACATAACTATACAACTATCTTCTCCTTACAATGAAAGGTGGTGTGTCAAGTTACTCTGAGCATTTGGCATAGGCATGTGAATAGCAGTTATAAAAGGGGCTTGGTGAAGAGGGTAGCAATATTATCTTTGGTATTAATATATTTGATAATAATTTTGCCCATCTGCACATGTTCACAAATAAAGTGGTACTTGATGTCAAAGTATTTGACTCTGATGTGCACAGTTAGGTCTTCTGAAAAAATAATAGCAACTTTGTTATCACAGAACAGTCTAGTTGTCTTTGTAGTGAAATTTCAACCAATCACTTTTATGAGTACCTTCAGCCATATACATTCTTGGATTGATTTGTAGGCCACCATATATTTGACTTTGCAGGATGAGCCTCACTCTAACTGAATTGCTAGATGACCCACATGATGAAAGAAGTCTGCAAGAGTGCAACTATATGGTTGGCTTGATCCCATTCCATTAAGACTCCTACAATGTGTCAACCCACCTATATATTTCATAAAAAGTACTTTGTGAAGTGTAATTTAGCCCCAGAACCTAGTGAAAGCTGGTTCATTTGTGATTGCCTCTATTCAGACTAATTCAAATAACCTAATTTTGCATTACTATACTACCTACTTTATCTGTAGTTTTATTATTTTCTCTATTTCCCACAATCTCCTTGGTGCCTAATTCCAGCACTAATCCTGAATCTCTGTGTAAGCCTCCTGTTTCAGTAAGAGACAACTAGTAGGTTCCTACTCAACAGAGTGAGCCCCTAAGTCAGTGAGACCTAATAGAATTAGCAAAAGTTTGCCTTGCTGGATATGGTTCTCCTGCCAGGCTAAGGCATTATCACAATTAGCCACATAATTACAAAGAAGGTCTACAGTTCAGCTAAAAGTGTTATATTGGAGTTAAACTAATATTAGCTCCTTACAAACAGGCTCCTGCTCCTTTGCCATAGTCACCAATATCACTGCCAATTGGAACTTCATCTTTATTAGATTCTCCTCCAGGTGGTATGCAACTAATGGATATAGCAGATTCTCTTCCAACCACTCAAAGGAATTTCCCAATATACAAAGCTTAGAAGGAGCAGTCCAGCAAAGATTAATCTAATGGTCTAAGTCCATTGTATAGTTAAAAGAAGTATTACATCACCTTTATCTTCACCTCTAGCCACAATTCTTAGCCTAATACATTCTTATTCTTTAAAGCCACCCAAAAGATAGAATTGGCTACACCCCACTTTGGCAGTCATTGCTATAACCAGCTCTTGTTATCTATGTCTACTATATTTTCTGCATTTCCTTCTACTATCACTGCCTCTGTTGCCACTGCATCCTCACCTCTTTGCTCAAGGTCATTTATCAAATGGATCAGTGAGCTCAGTGGGGAGCTGGTAACACTATTGTGGCTCTTTTATTAATTATCAGGAGGCAAGCTACTTGCCATCATCACCCATTCAAGGTCTTCTATTGCTGCATTCTTGCTCTCATCCTTAATCTTGTTATCCATCATTAACTAACCCCTCTTTGCATGATCTTTACCTTTCTTCTTGAGTGAGAGCACCTTTTTCCATTTACCCTTATCTTTGCCTGACTCTGCTCCCTTGTGGCCTGATTCCACTCCTTGGTGTATTAGCAGCACCAAGCTTGATTTGCTAATGCTAGCCTCACTATTACTAGCAACTACTACCTTCTCTTTCTTCACAAACTTCTTTGCCTATCAAACTAAAACCACCCACTTATAAATATGCTTGGATAGTGCATTGAGAGCATTTTCCTTTTGTTAGGTCTTTGTGCTATTAAGGATGCAAGCACATTTTTAACCACTGCAGCAAAAGTAGAGTTGCACATTGGTAGGGTATCAGCATCTCTCCATATTCTTATTACTTAACATTTGTTGCATTAATAAAATTTAGAAGCTAAATAAAGTCATAATAAAACTTACCACACCACAAGCTTCTTTGAAATTTTGCCAAGTCTCAGCACTTACCATCTTTTTCTCTTTCAGCTCTGGCAACTCCATGCCTACACTTACACTTATGTCTATTACTGCATTGTTTCAGCATGGCAGTAATAGGCTCTTGAGTTCTTTGTTAGTGAAGAAAGTTTAAGTGGAAGCCTAGTATAAGTTTTAGCTACTCTGAGCAGATATAAAAAAGTAGTTACCTGATACTGCAGAATTTTTGCCTTCTGTAACACTTTTGTTAGCAAGCTCTTGGGGCTTGCTGATGCTGCCAGACTTTTCATAACATCAGCCTTTGGGGCAGTAACTATAGTTGCTGCCATTGCCTCAGCTACTTCAGTTATCATCATTATAGCTGCTACTGCTACTTCTGCCTTGGCCTTCTTCTTTATTGCTGCCTTTAGTATAACCTATGCTGCTTCTACTACCTTCACCTCCTCCATTTCCTTTTTTAATGCCTTATATGCTTTGCAAACTATCCACCATTCTTTGTTTTCCTCTGCCACCTACTCTTAGAAATGCTCTTATCATTCAAGGTCCAGATTCACTGATGGCTTAAAGACCTCCATTTTGCTATAGAGAGATAAGTTATTATAGAGCTAGGTTAAACATTGGTCAAGAACTTATTTACAATATTTGCTGCTTATCTTTATATACTCCTCAAACCCCAAGATATCCTTCAACTCATCTTTAAGAAAAAGAGTAGGAGATAATGGAGGGGTCTGTTGGCAGCAGTCAAACAGAAAAAAACAATTAGCAAGAAAACAACACTTACAAAAATAGCAAAAGGAGCCAACTACAAGGCTCTAATATTCTTAGCAAATTGCTCTTAACACCATGCTAATACCTTGCTCTTCTAATTTCACTCCATGCCCTTCACTCATGCCATCTGCCACTGTTAGTACAGCTATATGACACTGGTAATGATGTTTTTGAGTGCTTTTCAACTAATGCTCTTGATGCATGTAAGAAATATGTTCAATTTTGCAATAAAAGTACAAGCAACAAGTTTGGCATCACTGCTGGAGGAGCTAGCTGTGGTAGTGGGAGAAGTGATAATATAAGAGACTGAAAACATTTTTGGAGTTTTGATAAACAAGGAAAAGTATTGAAAAAGTTTGATAAAGTTCACATTGTATGCCAAACTCTTTTAGATGCCTTTTAACCATGTACAAATTACTAGCATTTAATATATAAGTGCCAAAGGTTAATTGAAAACAGTCAATTTTTAAATTGAGGGGAAATAATAAGCCTTGGGCTGGGCTTAACAGTATTTAACTCTATTTAGTAATGGTTTTTTTAACAATGGTCACTGCTGCAAGTTTTAAGATTACAAGGCAAGTAACTTGTTACATCACTAGTCATACTGATTAATAGCAATCAACAGCCATCAATGGCAGCAAGCACATCAGTAAATCTATCTATTATCACTGAAGTCATGCCACTGATTAGCTGCTGATGGACAGATTAAATTACAAGGCTATATAATGCATAAGTTAAGTGACTTGGCAATGATTAGCCAATATTTTGCAGATGTTTCATAAGTAATGTTTCTATTTTGCTATTAACTAATTAATTACTGCATATAGACCTTACTAATTTTTAATTTAATTCATAATAAACTATTTACTCTTTTTGACTTCACCATTCATTACTGAGACTTGCCAACTGAGTCTTTATAATTTTACTATAAATACTGTACTTATCAAGTTACTGAAACATTGAATAAATCCTCTTTTTTGGCACTACTTAGAGTTAAGAGCTCATTTTCCTATACTACTCCACTCTAACTATTTCATTGCTGCCATTCAGGTGGCACTTTGATTTTATGCATTAGACCTATGCTAGTAAATATCATTGCTGACTTGCTAAGCCATCAATGGCAAGGGCAATAAATTAACATTACTATTGCTAGCACTTAGCAACTTTTGAGCATTATTACTGGACTAGACTGAGTGCATGAACATTCTTCTATAGTTTCCAAGAAATGTTTTCAATTCCATAGCCCTTCTACTTGATCTTGAATTGAAGCTTGCATTGAAAGAGGCAGCTGTCTAATATCTCTTTCACTTCATACTTTCCTTCATTGTTAAGAATTACTAGAGGTGGAGGGAGTTTAGAATGATATCCTGGAATTGGATTAGTGAGTGCTAGAGATAGTTTAACCACATTGAAGATAGGATGCAGTTGCTTCATTCTTAAAAGCAGCTTTAAGTAGTAAGTTAAAGGTTTTACTTAATGCTATATGATGAAAGGGTCTAAGTTATGGTGCAACAGCTTCTTGAAGGGCCAAGTGGTGAAAATGTCAGATGCATCAAAGTAGACTCTGTCACCTGATTGATACTTAAGAGTGAGAATGTGACTTTAATCATAGTAGCATGCTATATCTTCTTTAGCTTTGGTCAGTGCTGTATTTGCTTCTTTCTATGCTATCTTTATTTAATTAGCAAACTCATTCACAGACTCATTCTCTAAAGGGCAGGCTTGAAGTTCAAAACCTATCTGAGAGTAATGGCCTGTATCTAGAAAGAAGGGAGATACTTGCATGGAAGCATAAATATGGTTATTATATTGGAACTCTGCATTGGGTAGTAAATTATTCCAGTCATCTTACTGCTCATTGCAGAAAAGACATAGGTACTGCTCTAGTTCCTGGTTTATATCCTCTATCTGTCCATTTGACTGAGAATAGTATACTGTGAAGTGTGAAGCTTTATATTGAAAAGGCAATAAAGCTCCTAAGAGAACTCAGCTACAAACTGTAGTTCTTGATTAGAGATATAGGCATCAGATAAGCCATGCAATTTCCATACATGTCTTTGGTACAAGTTAGCTGCTCTTATTGCAGAGCATGTAATATGTGTAGGAATGAACTCTTTTTCTACAGAGGTCTACTACTACCATAATTGTATTATATCCATGTGCATTTGGCAGCTCAGTAATGAAGTCTACTAAGGCTATACTCCAATGCTTAGTTGAAATCAAAAGTGGATGAAGTTGACTTATAGGAAGCTAATGGTAAAGTTTGATATAGAGGCAAAAGTCACTAGTGTAAGAGCCAATATACTGGAATATCTGAGGCCACCAGTAGTTGTGTGAAACTAACTCCAGTATCTTCCACCTACTCAAGTGACCTGCAATGTGAAAATTATAGTGCTGCTCCACAATTCACCTTTGGAACTTAGGCACATTGATAATATAGATGTAATCACAGAAGATAAAAAGTCCATCCTGCAATGCCCACTCATTAGTGTATATGGACTTTACTCTACTTTATAGGTGAGCATGCAGTGCTCTTGCTACTTTAGCTACTACATCTTCTTGCCTACTATCTTGGTTTCTCTAGTATATATCTTGAAGAATATTTACCTCATCTCCTTGAACTGCCATCTCTTTAAAAGCATGAATAGCAAAGAACTCAGGCTTAAGGAGGGTAATATTGTTATTGTCACTTACTTCTATGCCATAATTAGCATGTCTAAATAGTGCAATTAGGCTTGCTCATGATGCAGGGAAAAGTCAAAGTTGGCCAGATACAAGGACTACTGAACTTAGTAGCAGTTGAGTTTCTTTGCAGTTCTGAAGTACTTGAGGTTTTTATAGTCTGTCCAAACTTTAAACTTGTGCCATGCACTCTCAAAAATATGCCACCACTCTTTAAGAGATTAAATAATAGTTAGCATCTTTTTATCATGGATCTCATAGCTCTGCTCCACTGCATTCAAGCTCTTAGAATAAAAGGCTATAGGATGCCACTTACCATTCTCCTAAAACTGTTGAGACAAAACTGCTCCTATGGCAAAATCCAAGCTATCTGTTTCTATATGGAAGGAAGAGTTATCATTAAGAGATAAGAGGACTGGCTAAGAAGTGATAGCTTTCTTAAAGGCTTCAAAGGCAGTTTGTTTGGTAGCTTCTCACCTCTATGCTATATTCTTACTGGTGAGGTCAAAGAAAGGACAAGCATTGTATAAGAAGTCCTGGATGAACATCTAGTAGAGGTTAGTGAAGTCTAAGAAGGCTTGCATCTTCTTTTTATTTTTTGACTTAGGCCACTCTGCTATACTTGCCACTTTTACCACATTTATCTCAGTAGTTCTATGAAAGATGACTAGTTCAAGGTATTCAACTTTAGTCTGTTTAAATTAAGGAATAGTGATTCTTTACTGTCATTGCATTTAGAATACAATAAACCTAAACTAAATATTAAGAAAGAAATTAGAATAAACTAGATAAACATAATTAATAATTGAATTGGAATTTTAGTATAAATATATACACCTTAGAAGTGACTAAGTAGTAGTAAGCAACTGAGGTATAATATGGGGAAATTGTAGTATTAATAAGTAAAATTATAAATAAGGAAATTGATCAGGACTCTAATAACAAGAAAGATGTAAGAATCTATCTCAACACTCTTCTTGAATTTGCAGCCTAGAGTCAATTAAGTTATACAGGATATACTCATATTAACTATCAATTTTTTAAGTTGAGGACATGGTAATGCTTTGATAAAAATGTTGGTGACATTTTCTTCAAAGAAAATTAGGACCATAGATATATCTTTATATATAACTGCTTCATGAATCCAATATATCTTGACATCAATATATTTGACCTTGTTATAACTACTAGTATTTTTTGTAAGGGCTATATCTGTATTATTATTGCATCAAACAGTTAATGGTCAGTCCACTTGTATATCTACCTTCACAAGCCAAGAAAACATTTATATAGCCTGTTTACTTGCCTCAAATGCACTAGTATACTCAGCTTAACCAGTTAATGTGCTTACACAATTCTCGATTTTGGCCTTCCAATTCATTAGCTCCTCTGCTATGTTGAATACATATCTGACTGATGACTTTTGAGTATTTGAATATATAAAAAGTTAGAGAAGCTATGTAGCTTAATATCTTTATTGTCAAGAAACCACTCATTTGGACAACTTACACTTTTATATGCCCTTGTCATCTTCAATGACAATACTGAAATTATCATTGTAGAAAATAATGAAGTTGAGGATGTCTTGTAGCATTAAATCTTTAATATACACAATGTATGCATAAGTGAGAGTGGAGCTGTAATACCTATAACAATTGCATATCTTTGCAGAGTGTGGTAATACCCTCATGTTCATGTCTATGCCTGGATCTGGGCCTAGGCCTGCAATCACATGCACAAGTGTAGTACCATCATCAGGAATTTATGCTGGAAGAAAAATCCAATATAATATAATAATTTACAATAGCATGGCATAATATAATGCACTGTTTTTTTCAGTAGCTCTAGTTGACTGCTGGTTAAATTGTGCATGTTGCATACTGCAAAGCACAAGTTGTGTTTTGTGGCTGAAACAAGTTTGAAGTGGTGCATTATCTTTATGAGAGGCTCTGATTCTAGTTCTGGCTCTAGCTTGAAGTTGGGGTTATAGTTGTATGTGACTTTAACTGTGAGGATAAAGTCAATGATAAAAAAGAAGAAAATAGAAAAAAAAGAAACAATGCTTAGAGGAAAAGAAGAAAGAAAAACTTATATATATCACTTCATATCTCTTGGATATAAACTTAATATCATATATATGCTTATATTTCAATAATAGGAGAAATAATAAAAAGTGCAGTCTAAGCTATTTACCTAATATATTTGGCCACTAAAGAGTAGCATATCAAGAGACTCAAAGAGGAAGAGGAATAGGGGGCATGTCTGGGTTTAGATTTGGGTCTGGTGCAGGAAGACAAAGTAGTAAAGATATGTTAACCATTGATGATTTTGATTAATAATTAATGTTTAATATTTGGTAAAAACAGATTGCATGGAGCAATGCACAAGTGTCAGCAGCCAGGGGCAAGTATCATTCTTTGGATATTGAGGAGCAAAGCCTTATGTTGAGGCATTGAGATAAGTTTTAAGCTGGGAGTTATGAATGCATTTTTTAACATGAAGTGCATGTAAGTGTAGAGCTTAACCATTTGAGAGGTTGAAAGATATTAGCAAATTCAAGCTGAGCTCTTATTCTTATATGCATTTGTGACTACCCTCTACTAAGATATACCATGCCTTATTAGATATAATTATTGATACTTGACTTGCAGCAATTTGTACTTTGATTACTTTAATTTGCACTTTTCTACAATTCAATTTAACTTTTGACCTGTTAATTTAGCACTTCAACACACTTAGCATCTATAATTTTAACCTTCTCTTTGCAATGATCATCTTGCTTCTCTTCCTTTATATTTGAATTAAAGTCTTTATCTTGTTTAATGTTTGATTTAAGAATGTGCAGCATGCTACCCTTAACTATTTGACTGAAAATTGTAGCTGATTTTTCTTTGCTTTTTTTTTTTTCAATATTCTCAT